>JAANDH010000386.1:10080-137788 GCA_011799765.1 Nymphaea thermarum
ATAACATGATTTGGTCATGAAATGAAATATAGTCTCATCTTCTTATTCTCTTGGTGCACTTGAGCATAGCCTCTTATCTCTAGATAGAGATTGAGAGCTATCTCATTTGGCCATGAAGAGAGAAAGAAGAGAGAAAAAAATGAGAAGAAGATCAAGAATATATTTAAGAAAATAAATAACAAGAATGTATTCATGGAGAGAAATAGCAATAACAATAAAATGTATTCAAAAAAAAAAAGAGCATGATTTAACAAAATATCATTTTATCTCCTCATTCTCTTAGTGCCCTTGAGCAGATGAATCTTGCTCCAAGTTGGAGAGAAAATGGAAAGAGAGAGAGGGAGAGAGAGAGAGCTCAAGAGAAACTCTAAGTCTTCAAGTGAGAATACACTAGAGTTTCTCCCAAGGACCAATCTTACCCAAGAGGGAGGAAATGGGGGGTATTTATAGAAGATTTTGGAGCCAAAACCCTAAATTTGAATTTTTTTGAATTTCTCCCCTTTTCCATCCGAATTTCACATAATTTTAAAGTATTTTGAAAAAGAAATAACCAAAAAAGACCAAAATCACCCTCTAAAAGGAGTTTATTTTGTTAAAAGGAGGCGCAAATGGGTCTTGCCCACCAAAAGACCAAAATTACCCTATAAAAGGACTTTCTTTTGTCAAAAGGAGGGGCAAATGAGTCTTGCCCACCAAAAGACTAAAATTACCCTCTAAAAGGAGGTTTTTTGGTCAAAAAGAGGGGCAAATGGGTCTTGCCCACTAAAAGACTAAAATTACCTTCTAAAAGGAGGTTTTTTGGTCAAAAGGAGGGGCAAATGGGTCTTGCCCACTAAAAGACTAAAATTACCCTCTAAAATGAGGTTTTTTGGTCAAAAGGAAGGGCAAATTAGTCTTAAATGATCTATTTGGATCTAAACTTGGGTTTTGGATCTGAAAGTAGTATTTCGGATTTAATTTGGATCTAAAATTTGTATTTTGGATTTAATTTGGATCTAAAATTTGTATTTTGGATTTAATTTGGATCTAAGAGTTGCATTTTGGATTTGAATCTTGTGCTTAAATTTGAATTTCGCACTTGGATAAAACATCATAGTCTTTTGAAAAAAAAAAAAAACAAAAATTTGGGGTGATTACAATATCCATGTCTCTTTTTGAAGTGTATGGAGTTAACACTCAAAAGCTTAAAACAGAACTGGCTGCCTACTAGCCCTTCCTCCATCCGTATACCTTCCTCCATCCGTATACCAACCCCTTGAGGGACAATTGATGTGTAATTTTTCATTGGATTAAAGTTGGACTACATACCACTATTTTATAATAAGATTAGACACATTTACTGTGTTAGTAGACAATATTGGGTGTTTCAATTTTGACTTTTTTTTTTTTTCTTCTCTTCTCCTTATGACAAGACAGTCCTGGAGTTAGACCATTATATTTCTCTTCAGAAAAGAATGACAATGTTTGGCGTTAATATGCTTTCATAATGGTAATGTTTAATGCATATTTAGGAAATTATTTCCATATATCTTTTGCCAAAACTGGAGCAGTCAAACGTTATGGAGGATGAACCGAGTCCAAATTGATCAGGTTAAACTTTTTTTCTTTTTCTTTTTTTGTTTAAGAAAATGAAATCGCCTTTGGGTGACGGTGAATATCAGGAATGATTCGGTGACTCAGCCCTCTAACTCTCTCCGCACGTGTTAAGCTACGGCTAGTTTTTGCTTTTCAGTTCGCTTTTTTCTTTTTTTCTGAAAACCACCTTCACCAAAAGAAAGAAGGTTAAGACCTATGTCATGGGGGGGCGCGCCTGGCACTCACGTCGATGCAGTGCGGGTGCACCTCTGGTGCGTACCCAAAGTGATAAAAAAGAGTTGGGTGCGGTCAGCCGCACCATACTAAAATTGTCCTTTTCCGACTCGCACCCGACTCGTGTTTGACCTGAGTCCGGTGCGGTCAAATGCGAGTTGGTCTATTTTCATCCAATTTTTAGGTTTTTTTTTAACTTTTAACAAAATCGACCTCCCGCATCGACCTCGGCCCTTGTCTCACGCCTGTGTTTTCCTCGCCCCTCCTAGATGTGCTTCGCAATATATGCTAAAAAATTTTGTCGATGTCCTGTTGCTGAATTTTAGTTGTCAATCTAAAATGAATGACGAACTTGTATGTTCTTTTGGTTTTCCCTAATAATGAAACTGATTCAGCTACTTAACATCAGCTTGAGTTTATTAGAATGCTTATTTTCTTGGTCTTCAAACTTTCAAAACTACTGGGTGGAGACTAATTAAGTTAATTCTGATTTTCGTACATGAATCAACTGTGTAAATTAATGTGTACTTGTGTAATTGTGTTATTCAAATGCATGTGCATTTGTCCATTTTTTGACTGCTGCAGACTATCTATTCTTAAACATGTTATATTCGAAATTTTTTATTTTGAACTTTGAAGGTAAAATCATAAAAGAAGATAATAATAATAATAATATAATAATAATAATAAAATACTCTCGCCGCACCTAAATTTTTTGAGATGTGCTGCGCCGGCACCGGCACCCACACCCCACACTCAGGTGACACAGGTTAAGACAAATTGATACGCTTCCATCTTCCCCTTCTCTCGTTTTGCTTTGCGATAACATAATTTTTCTTCAGCTGTCGTAATAGTCCCCACATATTTATACAAGTTCTAGTAGTGAGGATATTTTCTAGTTTTAATACAAAATCTTCTGCCGCAGAGGATTACAGTGTACATCACAGCTTGTTGACCAGGAACAAACTATACTTAAATTTGTAGTCTCCACATTCTAAGATAGAGATTTGTCAAGATTTAAGAAAGAAACATTACTGAACATGTTCTGAAGACATCTGCACTCTGTCCATCTATATACTGCACTAGTACCTGAGTTTGGACGTCGCTAAAAATTGACTTTCACCGACGGCCGCCGATCTACGCATATGTGATTCCATATTTTTTTTTTAGTGCTTCATGAATAGCTCATAGAGTATTTCTATTTCACTTACGTTAATTAAAATTCTGGCTGAATCTTCTGAAGTAGCTCATAAAGTGTTTCTATTTAATTGATTTATAGTAACTGCAAAAAAGAAACGAAAAAAAGTCAGCCTAAAGCATCTTTTTGAACAAGAAGTCATGAAAACCATTTTCGGTCATGGCATGCATAATTATCTCTGAATTGGCACAATTGATTGTATGTGGTAATGTATTATGTCATCCACCAATTGAATTGATTTTGCAAATTACTCGAGTAACATAATACATGGATGTTTGTGCACACTCAAATCAATTGCTGCCGGATATATATATAGTTCTTGGTGGTTTTAGGAAATCCTCCTATGTATAATGTAATTCGTTTTATTTGTTGACCTACAAACTGAAGAGCATATTTGAAAAGGAATGGAATGGTCCGGTGGATGCTGGGTGTGGTATATATCAAATTCCTTTATCACGTTTGACTAGTAAAAGGGAAAAGCTTAGCATCGGACTTGATCCCAGCATGGTCAATTTAACCTACCACTTCACTTGCTATACAAATTACCGCTGTTGATCATAATATATCTAATATAACAGTAGAAGAAAAACATGAAATATGACCCTTGATGGACAGGAGTGGAGCGAGAAAATTTTGACCAAGAGTCACTAGTTATAAAATTTTAAATTTTTAAGAAACAACCAATATGTAAATGAAAAAAAAATTCTCTGAGATATCAACATTTGAAATATGAATTTTGTAGTTCTACCCACAAGTGCCTCTGCCTTGTTCATGGATGTACACCTGCCATTAATTCTCTTTGTTCTTCCCAATATAGTTAAGAACAATGACGTTTAAGTTCACCGGCATAGGTCTGTAGTATGTCCACAGATAATCAAGTCAATATTAAGGCACCTTCAGTTAAAAGTCCCCATGATATAGATACAACAAACATGTAAATGAAAACTTCAAACATACATTCACTCCTTTAAAAAAAATATATAACAAAGCAATCGATTGATTACCCAAGAAAAGCAAGTACCATGCAAAATATTTTAAAGTATCTTATACCATATGCCTTCTTTGAAAGCTTGATCAAGGTTGCCTGGTTTACTTATACGAGCTTGAATGAACCCTTAAAATCGTTAACAGAAGCAGCACTTTTGAGTGGCCAGGTTCGTCAAGAACTAGTTCCAGACGTGGCTTCAGTATTTTTACATAAACTAATATATGTGGTAACAGATCGGGAATTTAAAGCGTCATTTTCAAGATTTAGAGATTGAAATTTTGTGACTAAGTGATACATAATTTAGTTTGTCAAAAAGAAGAAGAAGTACCTTAACATGGTAAATAATATTAAAAAAATAAGATATCTCAAAATTAACTGATTTTTTTTATTTATGTTTATTGTTTGAGAAAAAGTATGGTACTTGTCCAAGTTACAGAAGGAAATGTGCAGTTTCAAACTCGTGGGGCCCAGACTTATGGCTGGTCTAGAGAGAAGAAAAGAGAGGGAAAGGTAGTTAATTCCGTGTTTGGTTGGTTAATAAGGAAGAAAAAAGAAAAAAAAAACAGAAAAACATGTTTGGCTGCAAAAGAAAGGAATGGAAAGGAAATGGTAACTTAATGTAAATCTAATCCCTTCAAAATGGGAGGGATTGAAACCAAATAGAAAAATAGTTGCTTCTTTCTTTTCTTTTCTATCTAAACAAAGATTTATAATTATTTCTTTCATTCTCTTTCCTTTTTCTCATTTCTCTCTCCATTTCATTTCCTCCCGTTCCTTTCATTTCCTTCTGATCTCTCTCTTCCGTTCCTCTTCCCTCCATCCAAACAGGGTTAAAGTGCTGGGTAGAATAAAGTATTATTTTTTCCCTCATGTTTAATCTCCTACACGTAATGCCTGCTTAAAAGTTGGTACTTTAAGATCAGTTTAATTGTAAACCAAAAGGTAGCTATCAATTATTTTACCAAAGAAGATTCAAGCATGATAGTGCACTTCCAAGTTCCAAGTCTAGCCAAGCAAGGCACCGGCAGAAGCATTCTTTAAAATGAGAACTATTAGGAATGTGCCTTGTGTAAAAGTGAAACGATAGAGACAAAGAGGGAGCGAGAGAGAGAGAGAGAGAGAGAGAGAGAGAGCACACAAGGGATTACGTGGTTCGGTCAAACTTGACCTACGTCCACGAAGGCTTTCCTTCTCTACTATTCTGAAAATTATGGAATACTCTCTTACAACGATTTTGAGAGAGAGGAAAGAATACTAAATAGAAGTTTTTCAGGTCTGTCAAGATCCAAAAATCTTGGATCTTGATTACAAATTAGAATTTCTTTCCCGTTGGAATAGATTTTGGCATCTTCATACGTTGGAGCATTTGTTGCTTTCCTCTTTTCAGCGTCAATAGCATTTCTTCCATATTTGACTTGAGATTCAAAATTTGATTTACCTTACAAATGTGGCAAGGATGTTGGAGCAGCAACCTTATTTCTAACATGCCCATTCAATCCAACCTCCATTTCGAGGACGTTTAACATTTCCTTGTGATAATGAAATCTTGGCCCCGGTAACGGCTTAGTGAAAATATCAGCTAATTGTTTTTCTGATTGAACATATTTAATCTCAATCGTATTGTCTGTCACCTTCTCTCTGACGAAATGATAGTCAATTTTGTTCGTGCTTGAAAAACTGGATTTTTTTGTTCAGTCTGAATTCCCAGATCTTTCATCAAGTTATTTAACCATATGACTTCTAAGAGAGCTCCGGCAATGGCCTTGTACTCTGCTTCTGTGCTAGATTTTGCCACTGTCTGTTGTTTGGTGGATTTCCAAGATATGATATTGTGACCAATCTTTGTAACATAGCCACTAGTGGATCTTCGATCATCCGGGCACCAGCCCAATCGGCATCAGAGTAGGCAGATAAAGTAAAAGAATTAGATTTTGATATCTCAAAGCCATGTTGTATGGTGCCTTTGAGATATCGTAAAATTCTTTTAACATGAGTCCAGTGAGTTGAAGTCGGCTGGTGCATGAACCGACACGCTTTATTCACAACATAAGTGATATCTGGGCGTGTTAAAGTGACCTACTGAAGTGCTCCTACGATCTGACGATATTGAGTTTCATTTTCCAAATTTTTCCCGTCGAATTTGGATAGAGGGACATTTGGAGCAGCAGGCGTGACACAAGATTTTGCATTCTCCATGTTTGCTCGTCTTAAAATATCTCTGATATATTTTCCTTGTGAGAGAACAATTTTGTCTTTTTGAAGTGACACTTCAATACCCAAGAAAAAATGTAATTTTCCAAGATCCTTTATAGAGAATGTTTGTCCAAAGCTGTGTATAATCCTTTGAATCTCCTGAGGATTATTGCCTGTAATAATTATATCATCTACATATATAAGTAGAAAGATGATCGTATCTTGGGTTTTTCTAACAAAGAGTGAGGTGTCAACTAATGACTCTCTAAACCCATTTTGGAGAAGATATCCTTTGAGTCTTTCAAACCAGGCCCGAGGCGCTTGCTTTAAGCCATAAAGTGCTTTCTTAAGGTGACACACTTGGTGAGATTTTGCTGTATTCTCAAAAGCTGGTGGTTGAGTCATGAAAACTTCTTCCTTTAGAATGTCATGAAGAAAGGCATTGTTGACATCTAATTGGTGAATACTCCAACCCTTGGACACAACGATAGTCAGGACTGCTCGTATAGTGATGGGTTTTATCACTGGACTATATGTGTCAGAATAATCAATTCCTTCCCTCTGGCTATAACCTTTGGCCACAAGTCTGGCCTTATAGCGAGCGATAGTCCCATCTGAGCATCGTTTGATTTTGAAAACCCACTTACATCCGACTAGATTAACTCGCTTAGGTGGTGTGACAAGGTCCCACGTTTGGTTTTTGTAAAGTGCATCCATTTCACTTTGCATGGCCTCGATCCATCGTGGGTCTTTTAAAGCCTCCTCAAGATTTTTTGGTTCTCTTTCTTCCAGAGATGTAGCCGCCATATAAGTCTTGGGTCGCCTAGTGCCATCTTGAGACCGCGTGATCATGGGATGAGTCCTGCTTAAAGTTTTAATGGTGAGAGAAGGAGGAGATTGATCAATAACATGTTCTTGAACCCCAAGAGAAGGAGGAGATTGATCGATAACATGTTCTTGAACTCCACGATTAGGACTTGCATCAACTGAATCGAATGAATGATTGTTTGGAGTTGGATCTTCTTCCCAAGAATGAGGACTGGGTAATAATACATATTGAGATTGATTAGAACCAGATCTGGTTTGCTTAGAGATGTTTTCTTTTTGTGTCTCAGCTGGATGCATGTCAAGATGATTGGAGATCCATTTTCCAACGTCCCCTTCAGTGGTTGGAGAACCAGATCCTTCAAATAAGAAACTTGTCTCGTTGAAAAAAACATGTCTGCTAATGATTACCATGTTAGTGATTGGATCTAAACATATATATCCCTTATGACATGTCTCATATCCAAGAAAGACACATGCTTTGGATTTTGGAGAGAGTTTGGACTCTCTATATGGCACAAGAAAAGGATAACATGTACATCCAAGAACTCGAAAATAATCATATTGAGGGGTAGCATTGAAAACAATTTCAAAAGGAGATTTATTTCCGAGTTCTGGACTAGGCAACCGGTTGATGACGTGAATGGTTGTCCTAAATGAATCAACCAAAAAACGTTGAGGGAGAGAGGCGTGGATCATCATACTTAATCCCGTTTCAACAACATGGTGATGTTTTCTTTCCACAATGCCATTTTGTTGAGGCGTGTGGGGGCAAGAAAGCCATCTTTTTATCCCATTTGTAGTGAGAAAATTTGAGAAATCATTGCTTAGAAACTCCCCACCAAAATCGCTATGAAAATTTTTTATCTCATATCCCCATTGTTTTTCCACAAGCATCTTGAAATTTTGGAAGCACGATAACGAGTCAGATTTTCTAACAAGAGGAAAAATCCAACTAAAACGAGAGAATTAATGCACAATCAAGAGATAATATTTGTAGCCTTTTTTAGAACACGTTGGGGCAGGCCCCCAAAGATCCGCATGAAGTAACTGAAGAGGATGAGTGCTATTACTTAAACTGAAATCAAATGGCAGTCGATGCATCTTAGCCAAAACACAACTGGAGCAGAAATAAAATTTACTATCATCCAATGGCACATAATTATTTTTCTTAAGCAAATTCAATGTCTTCAAGTGAGAGTGACCCAGCCGTTGGTATCAAAAATTGGCTGGAAGACTTTTAGAATGTTGCACAAGAAGTGTACGTTTGGATTCCTTGTTGTCTTCGTCAGCCCATACGTATAGACCATCCTTAGTTTTCCCTTTGTGAAGAGCTGCCCCTATCTGCAAGTCTCTAACAACAAACCGATTAGCATCAAACTCTACTGAACAATTGTTGTCTTTTGTAAAACGAGAGATAGATATAAGATTTTGACTAATTGTTGGCACATGCATAGCATTCTTTAACCGAAAAGAACGAGAGATTGATTTGAGAAATATGTTACCAATATGAGAAATCGGAGCCTTAGCGCCATTGCCTACAAGAACACCTTCTCCACCTTGGTAATCGACTTTGTCTTCCATGGAATCATCACTATGAGTCACATGATGGGTTGCACCGCTATTAGGGTACCAAGCATTGTTGCGGCTCCCATTGAAAGTCATGGCCATAAAGGCCTTTGGTATGTCATAACATGTCCGTGCAGTATGATTTCGACACCCACGAAATTGACATATAACCTGCTGATTTTCAGAAGTCTTTTGCCTTGCAGTGCTTCTTCCATCAGGGTAAGAGTTCCTTCCACGGCTACGACCACCACGACCATTTCGGCCACTATTAGCCCCACGACTGCCATACTAGTTTCCTCGACCACCATAGCCTCCTCGTTGAGTGAAAAAGGTTGTTGCTGAAGACTCAACTTGAGCGGGGATTTTAGGAGCAAGCAATTGAAGTCGACGCTCTTGATTGAGTAAGAGACCATGTAACTCAAAAAAAGTGGGTAGTATTTTGGACATGGTGACTGTAGTAATAAAACTCTCATACTCACTTGACAGACTGTTGAGAGTATGCAAAACCAGATCTGAATCAGAGACAGTTTCATTCACAGCTCGAAGAGAATCAACCAAAAACTTCACGTGGTTGAGATATTCTAACCTACTTTTGTCATTCTTTTTGGCATTTTGCAAATCCCTTTTTAACTGAAGAATGTGAATATTGGAATGAGATGCATGGGCGTTAGCCAGGGCCACCCAGGCTTCTCGAGCCGTGTCATAAGAAATAATTTGAGTGAGTATAGATTCACTAACAGTAGACAATATCCAGCTTAATGCAAGCTGGTCGGAGCGTTTCCATTTGATGTACTCTGGATTAATTTCTGTGGAATTAGCATTCAGTTTTTTCGGTGGAGGAGTAGGAGCCGTCAACATACCTCAATAATTCTTGGCTATACATGGCGCTGCGGAGTAGCGATTTCCAGAGAAGGTAGTTGTTTTCGTCCAACTTGACTGATACGAGGCTTGCAATAGCATTCCATTGAGGATTGACGGTTGCCATGGTAGATTATTGAAAACCCCTGGCATTGGTAAAAATAATATCTCAGCAACAGATACTCCACAAATTTCAAAACACGAAGTGAACAACACTTCTAAAATTTCGGCATCTCCCTCTGACAGAGCAACCTGGCTCTTAAACCATGTAAAAGTGAAACGAGAGAGACAAAGAGGGAGCGAGAGAGAGAGAGAGCACACAAGGGATTACGTGGTTCAGTCAAACTTGACCTACGTCCACGAAGGCTTTCCTTCTCTACTATTCTGAAAATTATGGAATACTCTCTTACAACGATTTTGAGAGAGTGAAAAGAATACTAAATAGAAGTTTTTCAGGCTGGTCTGTCAAGATCCAAAAATCTTGGATCTTGATTACAAATTAGAATTTCTTTCCCTTTGGAATAGATTTCGGCATCTTCATACGTTGGAGCATTTGTTGCTTTCCTCTTTTCAGCGTCAATAGCATTTCTTCCATATTTGGCTTGAGATTCAAAATTTGACTTACCTTGCAAAGGTGGCAAGGATGTTGGAGCGGCAACCTTATCTCTAACACCTTGCTTCTGTCGGTGCCGTGCAACTTGCTTCCTGTGTTAGGAATGTTAGTCCAGGTCTTCCTCCTCTGTGGTTGAATTGCTTATGAGGGAGAGAAGAATATTATCAGTGGTTGGTTGTGTGGCTTGTGATTACTACATATGATGTGTGCCAGAAGGTCTATAATGAAATCATCCTGAATGTTCTTTCTAACATTATATTCGATCTTTGTTTACCTCTACATTTCTACCACTTTTTCTTTTATGAGAGGAGAAAGAGTGATTTGAACGTGTTCAATTGCATTCAGAAAAAGAAAAAAAAGATCAGCAAATATGACCATGGAAGAGGGTGAGGATAAAGAAGAAGAGGTGGCTTCACCCCTCCTTCACCTGCATGTTTAATGCATAGTTTCTGTTTTTGAGAATTTTTTTCATCCACCTTTTCTCACCAAAGAATACAACCTGCGTTCTTTTCTGTAATATTTTAAAGTTAAGGCCTAACAATGATTTGAAAGACGTGGTTTACATGTCTAATTTTATCTGGTTCCTCTTTATTTATGTTTGAAGTCTTTGGTGGGAAAACGTGGGATGAAAAAATTCTTAAAAACAGAAACCATGCATTAAACATGCAGGTGAAGGAGTGGTGAAGCCACCTTTTCTTCTTCATCCTCACCCTCTTCCCTGATCATATTTGCTGATCTTTTTTTTTTTTTGAATTCAATTGAACACGTTCAAATCTCTCTTCCTCCTCTCATAAAAGAAAAAGTGGTAGCATGTAGAAGTAAACAAAGATCGAATATAATGTTAGAAAGAACATTTAGGATGATTTCATTATAAACTTTCTGGCACACACCATATCTAGTAATCAGAAGCCACACAACCAACCACTATAATATTCTTCTCTCCCTCGTAAGCAATCCGACCACAGAGGAGGAAGACCTGGACTAACATTCCTAACACAAGAAGCAAGTTGCAAGGCACCGGCAGAAAATGAAAATATTGCAGCAACTTTAAAAGAATGTGGCATTTTCAAAAGCATTGCTTTTCTCCACTTAGGGGTCATATAAGGCTAGTTGCAGTAATTAGTGCCTTTGTTTGAGTGCATCCGCCTTAATACTCTTAGCATGCACAAATCAGCAACGTACAGAAACTTGTTACTATATTTAAGCAAGCATCATGGATTGGTGCTCTTTAATGGCTAAAATGAATGCCAAATACTGTGATGTGTATTGGACATAGTTGGACCATGGAATGCTTCTGCCGATGCCTTGCTTGGCTAGACTTGAAGTGCATTGTCATCAACCTTTTGCGATGGAAATTAGATAACCACGCAACATTGACATATACATAGTGACTTGCATGCAAGCAAGTCACCTGACCACCCCCATCAAAATGACCTGCTTTTCCTTCACTTTCATGGCAGATTTTTAAACTTATCGCATCCAGGTGGGGAGGCAGGGAGCTGGCAGGGGCCATGGCCTCCCCCACCCTTCTCATATTGTTAGAAAATTATTTTACTTGTAAATTTAAAATATTTTAATTTAACCTATATAGAAGAAGATATATTTTGGCCTATGTTAAAATTTTGAAGCTATAGTTAGGTTCCTGCAATGAAAAATTCCTAGATCTGTGGACCTTCTTCCACACATTACTAGTAGCTAGTTAAACAAAATGAAGGATGGTCTCCCCTCATGGTTTTTATCTTACTTTGCCAACTGAGGTCCTCTATGTCCTTGTGCTCTACGGTTAGTTATGGTTGAAGAAGAAATGCAGAAAAAGAAGCTAACATAAAGAATTGATCAGTTTCTGTTAAATGTTAAAGGAACCAAGAAAAGGCAGAAAAAAAAGAAGATGCAGACAAGGTTGATACTACAGGAAAGTTTATGGTGATAGTGCCAGTGCTGGAAAACTTTGGATCTAAGATCTAATTCAAAAGCTCTCATACTTTTACAGGCACCAATGTATATAAATAAGAAAATGATTAAAAGCACCAATATTAACATAAAGAAAATTTCAGTCGCTGGGTAGGAAACTACCAACACTAACCCATATGTTGTGCTGCTATCATTTGTGACATAGTGCAGAGGTTTAGTGTGTTTCTCTTGTGGTTGTTGTGGCTTCTGGTTTTCATCCAGAATAGTCTCTCTCTCTCTCTCTCTTTCTCTGTGTGTGTGTGTGTGTGTGTGTGTGTGTGTATGTGTGTGTGTTGGTGGAAGTATTAATCGGGACTCCATATGCTTTAGGGTGATGATATCCTTCTTATTTTGGACATATTTTCAATAAATTATATAATGGCAAAGAGAAAATATTGCTTCTATTTCTAGGAGAATGTGAGATTTTAGAAGATTATTCTATCTATAAAAAATGCCAGATGATGATATTTAAGGATATTTTGGATGTCACAATTTAATTTAAATACCAATCTACCGGATTCAACATGAGAAGATACTTTTAAGATACTGTAGATGTGACAGTTTTTAAGCAGTGACAAATTTATATATATACCAGACATCACCACGCACATAAGATTGTAAATAATTAGACACATTATCTGAAATAATTTTTTTCTCTTTCTTTTGTCAAAATTATTGTCTGTGTTGACCATATTACAAAATGTTTCTTACCTTATATATTTATCATAGTATCAATTAGTTTCCAGCACAACATGGTGACCCATATGAAATCCTTAAAAAGTTCACCAAAGGGAGGTCAGGTTGTTTATGGAAATGACCCTTTTCCCAATCGATATATTAATCACACACGACTATAATTAACTTCAGTATCGCTATTAATCTTTTGTTAACAATACGGGCAGAGATGTGATGCATCAATGGTTGATGGTGCATGTATTTAGGAAATCCTCCCATATATATTTTAATTGATTTTATTAGATGACCTAAATTTACAATTGAATCCAATATTGTAGTCTTGGACGAGACTTGAGAGAAGTGAGAACACTTGGAGAATAATGGAACGGTGGATGGTGGTTGGAAATGGAATCTTGGCTTGAAAGTTGAAAAATGTAAGGGTGGGTCATGTTTTCCAAGAACCATCATAAACATCGTTTTCTAGAAACTGGTTTGTCTTGGATATTGTTTCCTCATCCAAATGGGCTTCCGATGCAATAAAAACACCGTTTTAGGCCTGTCACTGCAAAATAGTGGTATGTTTTTCTTTCCTGCTTTGTATTTTTATCAATATCCCCATAGTGCTTAAGTATTTTGAAATGTTTTCAGTTTAACCACCTACATTTGACTTTTATACTTAATTTTCAAAATCATTTTTATCTATCTAAGTCTCAAATCAATATAAGTTTAAAAGCAAACTTTTTTTAATATGCATTTGATAGTTCCGTTATTCACTTTAAGTCTTTTGACTCAAAAGGATATATTTATCCAAAAAGGAAAAATATCCAGCTTTAAATGAGTTAATGCAAAGTTTTGTGATAAATGGAATGGTTGCAGAATTATTCTATAGTGGACGTGTTGCTTTTGCCCAGTTTTATTTCAGTTTCCGAGCATTAAGTAATGTCCTCCTTCTTAAATATTTTTTAAAACCACCAGTTTTTTTGTGTGACAGGAAAATGAAAAATGGTGAAAACAGAGTATGTGCTCAGGAATACTGAGCAGAGCAAAAGTTGGAAGAAAAGATTCGTACTTCCATTACTCGAATGGTGGCTTTATATATACAATTCTGTTACAAACTAATGGTAGAGATAAGAAATTTGAAAAATACAGATACACCCATAAGATTCTACACTTTTGTACACTTTATGTACCCTTTTTAGACATTTCTGTTACTGCAAATAAGGCAAGGTGATTCTCTCATGCAGGCCTCCATAACAGACTCTGAACCTGACTTGGTAATGGGCTTCATACAAAGCACGTCTTCATAATTGATTCAGTACTCATCCTTCAAACTGAGCATGCAGATCACAAATGCTCAGTTTGGACTTCAACCAGTGCCTTAAGTCAGCTAGTGGACACCGTAAGGGAACAAAACTGGTTGAAATGGTTTTATTTTTTATCACATGACGACCTAGGTGGCAATAGAGTTCAATATGCTTTGTTCTTTCATGTAGTACCAAATTAGCAGCAATTTCTATTGCTGACTTTTTGTAACAAAGTAAGTCCACAGGTTGTGAGTGATTCATCTGAAAATCTGAAAGCAAATATTTCAACCATAAGATTTCACAACTACTGTTTGCCAAGGAGCAGTATTCTGCTTGCAGACCACCTTGACACAACATGCTGCATCTTAGATTTCCATGAAATTAAGCTACCTCCTAAGAAGATGCAGTAGCCTGTTATTGTCTTCCTTGTCTCTTTACATGCTCCCCAATCAGCATCACAACATGCAGTGAGTTGAAAGTCTTCATTTGATGGAAACAATAGTCCTTGGCCAGGAATCTGTTTTAAATACTTTAACACCCTCGAAGCTGCTTTGTACTGTGCAACGGAAGGTTGTTGCATATACCTACTAAGAGTATGTACTGCAAAAGTAATATTAAGTCTGGTTATGGTTAAGTAAATTAACCTTCCTACCAGACGTTGATAGGCTATTGGATCCTTCAGCAACTCACCACCATCCACTGATAAATCTTTTCTATGCTCCATCGGAACTTTAACTGGTTTTGTATTAATCAATCTCACTTCTTCCATGACATCACAAGTATATTTTCGTTGGGACAAGAATATCCCTTTCTTCGATCTTGCCAATTCTAGCTCAAAGAAATATTTCAAGATGCCCAAATCCTTCATTTTAAACTGCTCACTTAAATATTTCTTGAATTTTTCAATCTTCTCGAAGTGGTTCCCAACGATTATGAAATCGTTTACATAGACAAGCAGAGCCATGATTGTATTCTCCTTTTTGAAGATGAAAAGAGAGTGATCCCACTTTTATTAAGCAAAGCCAAAGGCTAGAAATACATCTGAAAACCTTGCAAACCAATTTCTAGGGGCTTGTTTTAGCCCATAAAGTGATTTTTTTAGCCCATAAACCAATTTCTAGGGGCTTGTTTTAGCCCATCTCCATATCCAGAGGGAAGCAGCATATAAATTTCTTCATCCAAACTACCATTCAAGAAAGCATTGTAGACGTCCATTTGGTGAAGAATCCAATTATGCTTGGCTGCAATTGCTAGAAGACATCGAACTGTAACTAGCTTTGCAACTAGTGCATATGTTTCATTGTAATCCATACCTTCAACTTGTGCATACCCTTTGGCAACTAACCTTGCCTTGAATCTTTCAACCTCACCATTTGCTTTGTATTTGATGCAGCAAACCCAGTTACAGCCTATGGGTTTAATACTATTTGGAGGTTCAACTAGATCCCAAGTTTTATTAGCTTCTAATGCTTCAATTTCAGTTTGCATCACCATTCTCCAATTTGGATCAAGCTCAGCTTGGCTATAGGATGTGGGTTCTGAAAGATGTAAAATATTTAACAAGTATGCCTTATGAGCTAAGGAGAAAGCTGAAAAAGAGAGAACTTGTGAAAGAGGATACCTGGACAAGAACTTCTTTCTACTAGATGAAATGTTGGGTCCATCTTGAGTGGCCAATCCACAGTAATACTCTTTTAATAGAACAGAAGGTCTGGGTTTGCAGATTGATCTTTTGAGCATAAGTGGCTGAAGTGTAACTATCACGTCAAGCAAGAGGCTCAAAAGTTTCATTGGAATTTGGTTCTGTTTTAGTATTGTTTGTTGTTGATGTCAAATTTTCAATAGGTCCATGGCTCAATGCATCGTGATTTTCTGCAGTCAAGGGGTCCACCTGACTTCATCACTAGAATAAGAGTATCTAGTTTCAGCAGCATGAGTCTCATTAATTGGCAACGGAATAACTAAAGTTTCTGGGCTAGTTCTTATTAATTTAAATGGGAACTCTGTTTCATTGAAAAATATATCTCTACTAGCAGAATTTTTCTAGTCTCAAGATTATACACCTTATATGTGTTTTGACCAAAAGTATACCCTAAAAAAACACATCTATGTGATCTTTGGTCAAATTTAGATTTGGGATTTGGTTCTTTTGCAAAACACAAACAGCCAAAGACACGTAGATGACAATAAGTGGGTTTTTCTTTAAATAATTTTTCATAAGTTGTTTTTTTTCGTAAGGCACTTGTTGGGGTTCAAAATACATAGCTGTCAATACACACTCGTCCCAAAAATGCAAAGGTAAACCAGATTGGAATTTAAGAGCTCGAGCCACATATAAAATATGATGGTGTTTTCTTTCAACTACACTGTTTTGTTGTGGTGTATAAACACATGTATGTTGACGAACAATGCCTTTTTCATGGAAAAAATCATTCATCTCCTTCGAAAAAAATTTGACTCCATTATCAGTTCTAACAATCTTAACCTCAGCTTTATATTGCCTTTCATTCATGTTGATAAAATCTTTTAATAGGTGCTTAAATCGCATCAAATAAACCCACACTACTCTAGTATAGTCATCAACTACGGTAATAAAATAGTGTGCACCAGAAAATGAGGCTTTGGAATATGGCCCCCAAATATCACAATGAACAACTCAAATGGATGATTTGAACAATAGACACTTTCATTAAAAGGTAATCTAGACTGTTTTGCTAGTTTGCATACATCACAATAAAATGTTGACATTTTAATGCTAGATTCATGGTGAGAAAATAAATAATTATTGGCTTGTGATGGATGCCCAAGCCTAAGATGCCATATATCTGATTGCTTGAGACTAGAGTTCACTGCCAACAATTCATGTGAAGGATCCGAGATCTTACATACAAACAGGCCATCTCTCAAATTACCCAGTCTAGTCATCGTCCTGGAATTCCGATCCTGCAAGGAGCAACCATTGGAACCAAAGATGACTTGACAAGTAAACATTTTTTAGTAAGAAAGAAGGTAGTAGAGAGGCTTCACCAATGTGCGTAACATGTTCCACAGTTCTATTTGGTAGTTTTATGGGGTAAGGTGATTGTACGAGCATGACATTACAGAAAAACTTAAGGGACAATGGCATGTAGTTAGAGGCACTACTGTCAATGATCCAAGTGCGTGATTGTGAATATATCATACTAGCAAAATGAGATTGACCATTGGGCGGCTGTGGCGCAAGAGCAGTTAGATCTCTAAGAAGTTGTTTTAACTTGTTGTATTCATCCATAGTAAGAGCAGGAGCTTGATCCTTGCTTGGATTAGGCGAAACAACCGACACTGAGGCATTAGAATGCATTTTGTTTCCATATGTGGCATTAGCACTGCCAACTCTTTGTTTTCCTCCTTTGAAATTAGGGGGGTGTCCATTTAGCTTGAAACATCTCTCCCTTGAGTGACTTGCTATTTGGCAGTGAGTGACCCCTTCAGATTATAGTTTTTGATCTTTCTTGCTTCTCCACCATATGCAGTCAACCCAATGTGCTCAATCAAGTTGGATTGGACACTTGTTTCTCGTTGCTCTTCCTCTTGAAGAACGAACGAACGAGAAAATCTTAGCTACAGTTGGCAGGGGGTCAAGCAATAGGAATTGCCCCCTAATGGCATTGTATGAGTCGTTAAGACCCATAAAAAACTGGATCACTCCATCTTCTTGCTGCTTTGTTGCAATCAATTTTAGAGCACCACAAGAGCACTCTGGTAACACATCATAGGAAGATAACTCATCCCATAATGCTTTTAACTTGGTATAATAAGCAGCTATAGACATTTTTTCTTGAGAAAGATGACTAATAGACACTTTAATATGATATTTGAGAGGTGCTATACTCTGTGTGAATTGATCTTTGAGATCATTCCATACCTCATGAGCAATGGAGGCATAGATTACACTATTAGCAAGCTCCTTCAGATGGAGTTGAGCAACCAGGATAAAACATTGTCGTTGCATCTTCTCCACGAAATGAAGTCATGTGAGTTCAAGTTCGGCTGAGGCAGGCTGCCATCGACAAATGAGAGCTTGTTTTTCGCAGATCAGCCATAACCATAGAACGACTCCACGTCATGTAGTTGTCGCCTGTTAGAACTGGGGAGACCAGCACCGCTCCTGGATTGTCAGAGTGGTGAAGAAAAATGGGGTTTATGCTGTCCACTGTGCCATGATCAGATGCAGGTTCAGATGACGAAGAATTTGAGGCATTCACCAATGGAATTTCTACAAGTCCATGTGAGGACATGTCTCTTATACAATGTCAAAAGAACTTGAAAAATGGTGAAAACAGAGTATGTGCTCAGGAATAACGAGCAGAGCAAAAGATGGATAAAAAAACTCATACTTCCATTACTCGAATGGTGGCCTTATATATACAATTTTGTTACAAATCAATGGTAAAGATGAGAAATTTGAAAAATACAGATTCTACACTTTTGTACACTTTATATACCTTTTTAGACATTTATGTTACAGCAAATCAGGCAAGGTGATTCTTGCGTGGAAGCCTCCATAACAGACTCTGGACCTGACTTGGAAATGGGCTTCATACACAGCACGTTTTGAGAATTATTTTCAACATTTTGTCTGGAGACTTCTATGATAGAAACCCCATCCCATGGATCCTCTTTCTCTCTTTGGATGTGGAAACAAGGCTAAATGAGTCATCAAGCATGGGTTGCATGTTAGATTTTTAGAACCGCTTCAAAAACTTATTTTTAAGAATTATCAGGATGTCCTTCGTGTTGAATTTGTTTAACGAAAAAAATATTGAATGCATGTTGTTTCTGGTGGATAGGACGGGTCAGGAAAGAATGCCCCTGTTCATGAAACAGGGGTAATTTCCATAAACAACTCGCGTTCTATACTTCTTTCTTAAAACAGATTCAACCTGAAAGACATCCTTTAATAAAGCCACCAAAAAAAAAAAAACCTCTGACAAGGGCCTGATAATTCTTAAACGTAAGTTTTTGAAGTGGTGTTGCAAATACCTGTTTACTAGTTAACTTGTTTAGTAGTTAACTCGAATTCCAGTTGTCCCATGGAATTGTTTTCATTGCTAAATTTCTTATCAATAGAAGAGCCAATCTAATTTACAAGCGAGAGAGGACCACGCTGAGGCCAACAAGGCCAGGAACTTCAAGCAACGCGGGATTAGGAGTGCCTTCATTATGAAGGCAACCAAAGACAATTCCTGGAAGCTCGATAGTGCTGGCACCATCGTCAAACAAGAGTGTCTCGGTGGCAAGTATACCCTCTATGAAGGATTCGTCTCCATAGGAATATCTGAATCCGCAAAGTTAGTTGATAGTGCAGACATGATCGTCCAGTTCCATGCAAGAGCTGGAGGAGCAGCTCTGGCTCTTGTAGGTGGACGACTGAAATGGATCAAACATTGATGTTTGGCCGGAGCAGGAGTCACAAGGGCGGCACGTTGTCCATATGAGGTCGCTATCGGTGTCGAGGGTGGCCCAGTAGGGGCACGATGTTCTCCATCAATTCCAACTGCTAGCCAATACCACCAGCATGATCTCCAGCCCCGTGACGTCTGCCTCCGGCGAGTATCTCATGAAACTCTCACTTGGTACACCATCCCGCCTCTACCGGGCCACCCTCGACAGAGGTAGCGACCTCATATGGACGACATGCTGCCCTTGTGACTCCTGCTCTGGCCAAACATCAATGTTTGAACCATTTCAGTCGTCCACCTACAAGAGCCAGAGCTGCTCCCCCAGCTCTTGCATGGAACTTGCCCCCGAGACACTCTTGTTTGATGATGGTGCTGGCACCATCGAGCTTCCAGGAATTGTCTTTGGTTGCCTTCATAATGAAGAGCTCATAATCCTGCCTTGATTGAAGTTCCTGGCCTTGTTGGCCTCAGCGGTGGTCCTCTCACGCTAGTAAGTCAGATTGGCTATTCTATTGATAAGAAGTTTGCTTACTGTCTTCCTCCCTATAGCAATAAAAACAATTCTATGGGACAACTCAAATTCGAGTTAACTAGTAAACAAGTTTACTAGTAAACAGCTATTTGGAACTGCTTCAAAAACTTGCGCTACTAAAGCATGTCCTTCTTGTTGAATCTATTTAACAAAAAAATATTGAACGCAGGTTGTTTATGGCAATTACACGTTTTATGAACAGGAGCGTTCTTTCCTAACCCGTCCTATCCACCGGAAACAACATGCGTTCAAAGGACATCCTTTAATAAAGCCACCAAAAAAAAAAAAAAAAAAAAAAAACCTCTGACAGGGGCCTGATAATTCTTAAACGTAAGTTTTTGAAGCAGTTCCAAAAATTTAACATGCAATGCATGAAAACTTGACGACTCATTGAGCCTTGTTTCCACTTCCAAAGAAAAAAAAGACGATCCATGGGGTTTCTATCATAAAAGTCTCCAGACAAAAATGCTGGTGGTTTTAAAGAGTATTTAAAAAGGAGCACATCATTTATTTAATACTCGGAAACTGAAAGAAAACTGGGGAAAAAGCAACACGTCCACTGCACAATATATAATATGATGCTGTGTAAAAATTAAAAATTTGTTGTTGAAACCCAGTTATCAAAAGAGGGTAACGGTTTATGATGCATCAATGGTTCTTGGTGCATGTATTTAGGAAATTCTCCTATACATGTTTTAATTGATTTTATTAAATGACCTACATCTATAATTGAATGTCAATGCTCGACTAGACTTGAGAGAACACTTGGATAGAACGGTGGATGGTGGTTGGGTATGGTATAGGTCGAATTTCTGGTTCATTTGACGTACCGCTTGACTTAATATATAAATTACCACTAGTATTAATAATATCACCAGTATGACAGTAAGGAAAAATTTTGATCCTTCAGGGATGTGCACCATTAATTAATTAAATTTATCAATTCTTCAAATTCTTCCCCACCGTAAGGGAACAGTGAAGCTTGATTTCACCGGTGGAGGTCTTTAGTGGAAACAAATCCATATTATAATACCTTCAATTAAAGTTCCCAATGATATTGTCACGGGCCGACTCCTTCAGCCCGTGCGGCGCGGCCAAACTCTCGCCAGTAGGCCGCAAGCCTTCACTTGTCCAAGTGAGCGGAAATCACTTGGGCACTTAGACACTTACACAGACACAAACACAAGAGTGCAGGAAAGAACTTCGTAATATATTCACTTAAAAAGATAAGTACATCACGAAGCGAACACAAGTAAGTCAATACAACTTTACTTACAAAGGTTAGCCGAAGCCACTTACAAAGTTCTCAAGCCGACCAACCAAAGCTAGGAACCCCAATATTACACTTGCAAAGGACCTTGGGAGGGTGCTCCGACACATATGAACACTCAAGCTTACAGCAAGGCCCAAAAATAAACAAAGGAATACATAGCAAAAGCAAAGGACTGTACAGACTCTAGACACAGGAGAACAGGCTCCCCCCCTTCAAAACAAGCGTTGTCCTCGGCGCTATCTGCTGTGATAGGTCTTCACATCCAACGGGTAGCACTGTTTCATGCAAAACGCATACTCCCATGTTGGGTCTTGTTCGCCTATCCACTTTACCTGGTATTTCTTTTGCTCCCCTCGAGAGTTCACTTTCTGCCGAAGAATCTTCTCCACCCGCCGATCTGTTGCTCGCTTGGTCGGCGGTCCTCGCTGCACGGTGAGGTCTCGTTCTGGGAGGCTCCTGTTAGAGTCTCCACTCTGCCTTTGTTGAATAGTGGATGCTACCATGGCCTTACCTTTGTCCTTTCTTGTTGGGACGGCGGGAACCATGCAAGGATGTCTTTCGTCCATGATACTGACACTGCGTAAGTGCGGCATCGGTACCATCTTTGCTGCGCAGAGGAACTTATTGCCTAGAATCATTTGAAAATCGTTCGTCTGAACCACCGAGAACTTGGCCCTTCCCGACCAACCCTCAATCTTCACAACTGCATCTCGGACTATGGCGTAGATCGTTCTTACCTCTGAGTTCACTGCCTTCACGCGTGACTCTCCCTTTCCTCGGGTCAGGCCCAATCTCCCGACTTCTTCCTCCGAAATAAAGTTGTGTGTGGCTTCCGTGTCTACCATGGCTATGGTAGGCCTTCCGTTCACCAGAATCTCTATGCACATGAGCTCAGTTGAAGGTGTCGTTGTTACCTTCGTTTTCTCCTCTTTGGTCATGGCGTGAAGAAGTTGAAGTGGCCCAATCCTGGACTCTTCCCCGTCTCCACCTTGTAGCGCATTGGCAGACGACCTTGAAGTGTCTGCCTCTGTAGCCCTCGCCGCATTGGCCTGCCCTGTCGGCCTTACTCGCTTTGGGGAAACGCGTGTCTCATGCCTTTCTCCACAAACCCAACAAGTGACTTCCCTTGGTGGCCCATTGTAGTCCTTGCGAAAGAATTGCCGTCCACCAGTTTGCCTCTAAAATGACAATCCATTTGTGTCTCTTCACTCCTCCTTACCGTTGTGGTCGGACTCTCTCGTAGACTTGAAGGTCTCAGTGTAGCTTTTGCGTTGGGTATCTGCCAAACGTTCGGCTGCCACATATGCTTGCTCCAAAGTTTTCGAGTCTGATCTCTCCACATCGGCTTGGGGCCCAAGATTGGAGCCCTATGATAAACCAATTAAGCTTATTCTTTTCTGACAGCTTAGGTACATCCAACATGAGCTTTTGATAGGCTTTGACATATTCTCGCAAGAAACCTGTCTGTCTCAGGTTCGCCACCATTCGGTAAGTCTGTCTCTCGGCATCCACGGGCATGAAGTACCCCTTCAGCTGTTTACGGAAGTTGTCAAAGGTAGCAATCGTGGAATCGCCATTATCAACGTCAAACATCTTTCGTCTCCACCAAGCCACAACATCTCCCTCTAGGAGCATTACTGCGGTCTTGATCTTTAGGTCCTCCTCTACTACGTTTTGCAGGTCTAGGTAGTAGTCCACTTGGAACAGAATGTTGTCGATCACCCTCTCTTCCCGGCTACCACTGTACTTCGCCGGACGTTGAACGTCGACCCTACTGGTCCTCTCATGGCTACTGCTGGATGAGCTAGTACGTAGCAGCCTCTGATTTGAAGCCCGAAGTTCTGCAACTTCGTCCTGCAAGGTCTTCATCAAGTCGGAGAGTGATCGGTTCACGGCCACTGACTTGGCCATCTGCTCCCGCATCAACTTCATCTCCTCCTTGAATCTCTCAAAGGTCTCGGCAGCAAAGCCAAGGGCTTCCTCATGGGTGGCCACATCTGCGACCAACCTGTTCAACGTATCTTCCAGGTTTCCCTGGCCACAGTCTGGGCCCTTCCCCCTTGACGGCCTGGGCTCGCTTCCTCTGTACGGTTCGGTTCCTTGCCTTTGTCACCTCGCAGATTATACGATGATGCCATGGCGTCTTCCTCAACAGCAGCAAGTCGGTGCGACGATCTACACTGACGCTCCAATCACTTCCCCAGATTGACCTGAATTTGGGCTCTGATACCAGCTGTCATGGGCCGACTCCTTCAGCCCGTGCGGCGCGGCCAAGCTCTCGCCAGTAGGCCGCAAGCCTTCACTTGTCCAAGCGAGCGGAAATCACTTGGGCACTTAGACACTTACACAGACACAAACACAAGAGTGCAGGAAAGAACTTCGCAATATATTCACTTAAAAAGATAAGTACATCACGAAGCAAACGCAAGTAAGTCAGTACAACTTTACTTACAAAGGTTGGCCGAAGCCACTTACAAAGTTCCCAAGCCGACCAACCAATGCTAGGAACTCCAATATTACACTTGCAAAGGACCTTGGGAGGGTGCTCCGGCATAGATGAACACTCAAGCTTACACCAAGGCCAAAAAATAAACAAAGGAATACATAGCAAAAGCAAAGGTATGTACAGACTCTAGACACAGGGGAATAGATATAGACACAACAAAAATGTAAATGAAAACTTTAAACACAAATACAGTTCTTTGAAAGAAAAATAACTGAACATATGATTGCTAAAAAAAATGCAAAATATTCTAATAAATCTTGTACTGTATGCATTCATCGAGAGCTCTATCGAGGTTGGTTGTTCTTCTCATGAGTTAGATTGAATTTATCCCTTATGCTCCGGGGGTAGAGTCAGAAACTTTTTATGAGGGAGGCTGAATTAAAGTTACTAAATTTTGATACGGGCCGAAATATTATTTTTCAAAACTGTTATATAGGACAAGTAAAATTTTTTAAATTTATATGTAAATTAAAAAAAAAAATTGAGGTGGAGCCAGGGCCCATGCACCCCAGTTGCTCTGCCCTTATGCTTAACTTGTTTAGCGGAGATAGCAGTTTTGGGTGGTCGGGTTTGTCATGAACTAGTTCCCATGTGGCTCCAATTTAAAATAATATATGAAATAATAGATCTAGAGTTTAAAGTGTCACTTTCAAGATTTAGAGACTGAACATGCTTCTCTTGCATGAGCTGGGCCAACCAGTTAGCCACTGCATGGACTCCTCCCTCTATTCTACACCAATGCCAACCGGCCAAACTCAGGAATCACCCAAAGATAACCCTTCCCAGCTCTGTTAATTGACCAGATAAACATGTTTATGGACTAGACAATTTCAGTAACTCGTTATCATAGGCAAACTTCAAGAATGTGACCGGCCAAACTCAGGAATCACCCAAAGATAACCCTTCCCAGCTCTGTTAATTGACCAGATAAACATGTTTATGGACTAGACAATTCCAGTAACTCGTTATCATAGGCAAACTTCAAGAATGTGAGGCATGCCCATTACGCTAGCACTTAAAGAAACTTCAAAAGAATATATGGTATCTTTTCTCATGGATAATATTATTGACCATGAATTTGTAACAACCCAAAAGTTTAGTCTCATATAAAAGATTGTCATGAATTTTAGGTAACTTATAAAGGGGGTTGTTAAGTGGTTGTTTGTCTTAGTTTTTAACTTTTTTGAGTCAAAAGTGAAACAGTTAGTGGGCAGATTGAGATCCATAGGACTACGGGTTTGAGCTCGTTGTAGGTCAGGTCATTTCAGTTGTATCACAACTGGTTCAATACTCTGACTTGGGTCCCCACACGCACTGACATACGTGCCTTAAGGGTGGTATATTATAACACCCAAAAAGTTTAGTTATGTATCTAACATTGTGAGGAAACTCATGCCATCTTATAATTGGGGTTGTTAAGTAGTTGATTGTCCTGGTTTCATCATTATCCTTGTCTTACATCCATATTCTACATGATTAAGACTAAAATTTTGCACTCTATCACCCTGATTAGAGCACTGAGACCAGCAGCATCTCTATCATTGATTGGTCCATACCTAGTTAGCTCGAGACTTTCAAAATTTTGTTCATCTGCTACAGCAATAGAAGAATTTATCTTTACCAAAACTTGCTTGGACTGTGAATTACTGGATAGCTATTTGCATTCACTAGGCCTTGATTGTAGTGGGATGGTGCTGGCACCAAAGAGAGAAATTTTAATTGCTTTTGGGTTGAGATGATGATATTGAAATTGTTGACAAATAAAGGTTGCCATAGTGGATGAGAAAGGTTTAAATCCACCATGAAAGTGGACTGAAAGCGATCATTTTGATAGGATTGTCAGCTGACTCGTTCGTATATTACTTCATACATAACAACATATGGCATTCTTGGAATCTTCATAGTTACTGAAAAACCTCCGTAAGACCAAAGATATCTTTTCGCGAAAGGAACATATCATTGACCGTGAATCTCACAAAAAAGAGGCAGGCAGCAATCCCCCCAATCTTGACGAGAGATGTTACACTAATTTGCAAGGCCATCCGAATGTTGAAGGTTATCGTCATCAGGCGTCTCCAACATCGAATGCTGGAATAGATTTTGCACCATGGATCTGCACCCCTGATGACAGTGATAGTTACTGAAACACTAAGTAATCATGCTTTTCTTAAAGATCAACTAGTTTTTCTTTGTGTTCTTTTTCATATATTTTGTTTCCTCCATCAAGGAAAATGAGAGAATAAATCAGAAGGTGGGTTATGTTGGACAAGGAATGGTAGGCATGTTATGGGGACAACCTTCCCTTTCTTGCCTAACCTAACCCACCTTTTAATTTCTTCCATCGCTTCCCTTGGTATGGTAAATAAACCACATGAAAAGGAAACAAAGAGAGAGGCTAGTTGATCTTTAGAAAAATTAGGATTGCTTAGTGTTTCAGTAACTATCATTGCTATCAGGGTTGAGGAACCCTAACGTCAAATCTCTTCCAGAAATCGATGTTAAGGACCCCTAATGACAATCAGATGGCCTTGTGAATCAATGTAGCATCTCTCACCAAGAGTTGGGGGCCTTCTGTGGGATTCATGGTCAATTATATATTGAATTTCAGAGAAGATATCTTTGGTCATATAGAGGTAGCAATAACTAGAGCCTTCGTTTGAGCACATCTACTCTAATACTCCCAGCAGTCATTGAACCCTACTGCTGTATGTTTCCATATACAAACTACAAAGTAATATTCGAGCAAGTCAGCTGACCATCCAATCAAACGACCTACTTTTCCTCCATTTTCATAGTGGATTTAAACCTTTCCCATCCATCATGGCAACCAGTTATTTTCTCAACAAATTTGCAACTTCATCATCATAACCCAAGAACTCTTCTGAATATATATATATATATATATATATATATATATACATTGCATGTTCTCAGTTACAACTTCAAGAGAGGACCCAACTAATTCAAAAAGTTTTAGCTACTTATGCAACAAAATCAAACTTCTTACCGTTGCTAGATAAGGTTATTTATTATTTCTGCACCAGAATTGAAAACTATAGACTCAGCAAGGCTAGATATTATTTCTTTACTTCAGCTCCCATGGACAAGAAAATAAAACAAATTTTTAAGCCTCCCACAATAACAACAATGAACAATAGAAAAACAAAGAGTGTTCAAAAGAACGTGTAGAGAGAGATCTGATCCTTATCATCATGAGAACCACACTGCACCCATCCAATCTTTTCCCAAAAGTTTTGTCAGCCAGGAAAGAGCTTATTTGCCCTTCATGCATCTCTTTACATCTGGTATCTAACTTTTCTTATTGCATTGGTTCGATTTAAGTAAGTTGTAAAATTAAGGAAAGCTTCCATTTACCTTTTTGGTGAAGATGCCTTCTACTTTTTGGTTCAAATTGCCACAAAGAGTAGCAAATGCAGTATCCTTGAAATGATATAGATGTAAAGAACATAAAATACAAGAAAATGCAGGAACCGGTGTTGGCGTAGCTGATGATGGTCATGGTCACAAATGCGTTTGGTAAATAGGCTTGAAAATCCTAACGAGACAAAGGGTTGGATAGGAGCTTCAGCTCTCTATTGGGTGATGCATGGGTTTCCCCTACTTGCCTTGTAAATAGGCTTCAATATAAAAAGCAAGAAAGGAACTCAAGGAATAGTGAAATTCAGAATCTGCTCAACGGCAAGAATCCCAATAAATGAATATCTGGCATGTCAGATGCTAGTTCTAATTTAATTTGGGAAAAAAATGTGTGTGTGTGTGTATAACAACATCTACATTACAGACTTGCCCAAATAAAAAACCAAACAGAGAATACTATTAACCAAATTTCCAATTCATAAAGAAAAACAAGCTAGCTAAGTCCTGCTCATGAGAGTCAGCTAACAGCCAAAAGATTAGACAGGAGGCTACGATCAGACCTCCAGTCATACGAAGGAAAGTTGAACATTTTGAGTCTCAATGAAAGAGAAAAAAAAGAAGTTGACATGGTTGATATTATCAGGAAGTTGATGGTGACAACTAGTAGGAGAGCTAAAAGAAATTAGGGTTGGAGGTCTAATTCAAAAGCTCTCATACTTTTAGGCAGTAGTGGAGTTACTGTGTGACTGGCATGGGCCACTGCCCACGCTAGCTCCTGAAATCTTGCATTATGATTAAGGTAGACTTACGTCCAGCCACATATAGTACTCACACAAGACCTTAGTCAGTGCCCTACAATCACTCATTCTCGTAAGTGAGAGATTGGCTAGTTACCCTCAGCCAAAATTTTCTGGTTCCGTTAGGAGTGTCAATCGATATAAACAACCCAATAATTAAATGCACCAATATAAAAATAAAGGAAATTTAAGGTCTGTTGCTGTGGCTGCTGGTTTTTATACTATTCCATGATATGAGGTAAAAGTCTGCGACACACTCTCTCTCTCTCTTTATCTTTTTTCTCTCTCTCTCTCTCTCTCTCTCTCTTTTTCTCTCTCTAATCGTTGGATGGTCAGACCTACTAATCGATTCTCTATATATCCTTGGGATCTCTTCTTCCTATACCTTTGGGTGAAGATGTCTTTCTTTTTTAGGATATATTTTTTAATAAATTTTATATAATGACAAAGAGAATATATTGTTTATGTTGTGTTATTATTTTTAGGAAAATGTGAGATTTTACAAGATTATTGCATCTATAAAAGATGTCATATGATTATATTTTAGGATATTTTGGATGTCACAAAATAGAAACACAGCATGAGCTAAGACTGGTTTATTAGAAACTTCTCTCTCGCTTACTTTTGCTCGCATATTCAAGCATATGAGCCGAATTGAGCAGGAGTTTGGCCGGCTAGAGCTCAACTCGGCTAAAAAAAACTCAAGCTCGACTCGAGCACTTTACAGCAAGCTTGAACTTGACTTGACTACACCAAGTCGATCTCGAACTCTATTCAGTTTGACTCATTTAATTTGTTTAGCGTTTACTCTTTTAGCATTAACTTTAGCACTAAAGACATTATTGCACATACATTAGGGAAAGAGACATTTCGTATTTAAGAGAAGCTAGCCGACAACAATATGATAATGCCCACTATTATCAACAACAAATGCCTGTTTCAGTTTCAAAAGATGCATTAAAAAGGGGGATGATAATCCTAGAGGTACATATAGAAGAATCGATACTCTATTCAGAAGAATAACAGTTAACAGGAAGAGAAAACTTGACTGTTCCTACAAAAGGTAATGGTAATCCGCTACCACATGCAAACACTAAATCAAAGTCATAACGAAAAAATTATTAGTGATCAGCACACACGGGCAATTTTAAGGTGGTTCGCTTGATTCTCAACCTATGTCCACAATATGTTGACAGTTGAAAGGTGTCACCTTCCATGTCTGCTAATGAGGAAGAAAACAGCCTTCATGTTACGTCTGCTTCATTTTCATTCCTGCAAAAATATCCAACCCAACAAAAAGAACACACCACAAGCGGGAAAAATAGAGATGCAAACAAGCTGTTCAGGATGTCCTGCTCTGCATACAACACTGCATAGAAAAATAAGAACCACACGTAGTAAGAAAGATGAAAAATGAAAACAGAGCATTCATTTCTGTTTTCAAAGCATAAAAATGAAAACAAAGCACTCACACGAACCAGGTAGAAGATCTGGACAATGCACCACCCCTTTTCGACCGAAGACACTGCGTGGGACAGAGTAGAGAGAGGTGTAGTAAGTGTCCAATTGGTGAGATGAGGTCACGAGAGTTTTACAGAGAAAGAGAGACAAAGAGAAACTGAATGAAAGAGGGGAAATGTTGCATACCTGATACCAATGGCTGTTGGAATGGATGACGGGATGTCGGTGGGCTGGTGGCAAGATTCGGGATGCCCACAGTGGCATAGCCACATGGTGACTGGTGTGGGTAGAGTATCTTAAAATTTTTTATTTGTAAATAGAAATCTTAAATAGTTATCCTTTTATATATGTATATATATATATAAGTGTCCCACCAGATTTGAATATGTTCAAGCAAGTGCCCCTCCAATAATTTTTTATGGCTCCGCCACTGGATGTCGGATGGTGGAGCTGCCATGCTGGTGTGCAGCGGTGAGGATGGTCGACAGAGGAGAGAGAGAGAGAGAGACAACATCAAAAAGTCGAAAGGGGGAAAGAAACAACTGACTGCCTAAACCAGTGAACCGGTTTCGATAACTTGGTGTATCGGCTTTCAAGATTTACCTGGTTTTATAATAACGAGTTGAGTTGAGTATGAACGAGTCGAGTTCCTCAAAACTCGAACTCAACTAGTCTATTGTTTCGAGTATCTTTTTAAGTTCGAAATCGACTCCTTTATAAATGTATCGAGCTCCAGCCGAGTTTTTTAAGCAAGTTCGAGTAGAGCCGGAGTTGGCTCGACTTGTTATGCAGCCCTATTACAAGTGCATGCATCTTCTTGTTCAAGTGCGGGCACAGATATCTGGGTCGACTGCAAATGGATATTTGATCTGAAACCAATCTAATATATATTTTTCACTTTCAGATCATGATTAAACTAGAGCCTGATTATATTTATGCATGGACTTCAATTTTGGTAATTTGGATTTAATTCATCTTCAAATCCGATTCACCTCAGTCTAACTACAATTTACACATGTAAACTTCGTTTGTTCTTATATACTGGATCTAGTTACCAGATTCAGTTACGGTTAATTGGATCGTCTGGATTCGGTAAAACGCGCTTTGTCGCTAGAAGCCGAATTAAGACGCGTCGTCCTCCAATACCAGTTGATGCTAATCGGATAATCGGGCCACTTTTAAAATGCTATATTTAAAATCTAAAAAATAATATATTATCATTGAAAAGAGAAGGCAACAAAATTTCTACGGACGGTCTCAATAATAGCAAAAATAATGGGAACAGGCTCAATTTTAATAGCTTTTACATCTTGACACTAGTCTGATATTGCCGGTCACCTGCTTTTTCTCCTCAATGTTAAAATAACTGTCCTTTAAATTGATGAGGGGTTTCGGAACATAACCTAAAAATTGGAATAGAAAAGGGCGAGACCTCACACAAGAGATAATTGAACAATCTCTTTAAGAAGAAGCGGAGAAGGGAAACATGGATTCAAATGAAGAATCAGAAAAGATTTAAAAACTGCAAATTGAATTTAATTGACCAGGCTCCTAATTCACTTAACCGTCCCACTTCACAATTCATGAGTTGAATGGGAAAAGTTATGTAAAAAATGCTTATTTTCTAAAAAGAAAATGAAAAAATATGCCCCTAAGAAAGGTACACTCCATGTTGCAAAGTTCTACGCCACCATACTAGTGACAAAGTCGTCAACTCAAGTGTAGTTTCTTAGTGCTGTATACATCCAAAGAATAATCAAAAATATGCCTACAAAGTGAAAATTTAAAAGAAATGTCATGTTATATAAGCAAACAGGTTTACATTGAAAAGTAATCATGTTATATAAGCAAACAGGTTTATATTGAAAAGTAAATGCATAGAAGAAGTTTTATGGGAATTGTATAGAGAAGGAAGCAGTGGTGGAGTTAGAATTTTTTTTAGTAAAACGACACTCTAAGTTTAAATTTTAAATTTTAAGGGGCACTCACACGTAAAAAAAAATATAGAACAAAAAATTAATGAAATGTCTACACTAAATAAAGTAAATTTTGTAGGCTTGTGTGGGCAATTACCCACACTAGTTACAGCTAAGGCTGGGCATCGGGTCGGGTATTCAATGGGTACCAGGCCGGACTCGGCCTGTGCTCGAGCCCAAAAAATAGATATTGAACTTATAGGCTCAATCTTGAATCAAAATTTGTGATTCTGCCAAAAAAGGTGTAATTATAATTTTAAAATTTTAGACATGTCATGATGGGTTTCAATTCATCAATGCCAAAAATTAATTTTTTTTTTATCAAACACATCACTTTCAATTTTAAAATCAACATTTTCAAACTATCAAAGACAAAGAAAAACTCAAACTAAAATTTTCATTCTAATTCCAATTTTAAATTAATTTTTTTATTTAAAGTAAAATTTTTATTTTTAAAATTTTAATTTTAAAATCAAATTCATAGCCATCGAACGCCCCTTGGTGTCATGGTGTTCACGTAAATATAAGATCAGTAAAGTTTTGAATGGCCCCAAAAAAAAAAACTAAAGGAGAACTAAAAAATGCAGATGATAAAAAAGAAAAAATTTTATATTATTTAAAAATATTAAAAACTAACTCATGGCACTCTTGAATTAGCCGGTGTTCGGTGATAACACCGCCCTTCGTTAGATAAAGTTGAGTACGAAGAGGCTCTTAGCCGTTTTAGGTGACGCCAAAAAGGGTACCCGTTAGTTGCTGGCCCACCCAAGGCCTAGCGATAACTTTAACGGTGGGTCCCACAGAGGACACTGACATGTGATTGGCCGAACACAGAAATATTTGGCGGCGCGCTACGTAAATATTAAAACAACAACAAAAATAACAATAATAAGAGATGAGGACAGTGTTGGCGGTCTCAGTTATCCCGTTTCCGGTGTCAAGACAGGCTTATTCTCATACGTAATAGTAGGTAAGCTTGTGATTTCGACTTTGATCGGTGGATGATTGAGTTATTTAGTCAACGAGTTGATTTCGGTAGAGTAGGCGAGTCAGGCAGAGTCAGGGCCAGTGTAGTTGAGTCGGGAACGAGTTGGACCAACGTTGACTCTGGCCAGGTTTTCTAGCAATGCGAGTTGATTCGACCATTTTCGAGTCAACTTGGCGAGTCAGCAAACTATGCTTATTCTAGGGTTGTATATTGGAACCTTACCGGCCTCAAGTGTGGACCTAACTCGATCATATAACGTTGGGCTCAACCTTGACTTGTTTAATTTGTTTTTATTAATTTCAGTTCTTTTTTTTTTTTTTTACTTTTTTAACAAGTTTAACTTGTCAATTCATTTAAGTCATTTCTTTTCATTAACTAATTCAACTATGATTAACCATCTAACAAAAAATCCAAACAAAGAATGTTACCCCTTATCTACAGAAAATTTATGATTCAGGGGGCGTTTGATGCGCTGGAAAAACACTATTCACCTGAAAAAAAATTTAAATTTTCAAAATTTTTTCATTTATTTTTGCCCGTTACGGCACGCGAGCGCGTCTTCCTTCCTGTGCCGCAGCTCGCTCGAAGAGCGCCTCTTTCTTCCTGCTGCCGCGAGGTATGGGCAGCCCCTGCCTCTTCTTTCTCGTCGTCTCACACGCAGAACAGCAACTCCCTCTTCTTCAACTCCCTCCGGTCCAGAGGTTTCAACCTCGAGTTCAGGCTCTCCGACTACTCCAACCTCGTGCTGCAGAGGTATGGGCAGTACCTCTACGACGGGCTCGTCCTATTCTCACCCTCCGCGCAGAGTAAGCGCCCGATCTGGCTTCCCTTCTCTTTCTATTCTACTTCTTCTTCCGCTGCATCTGTTTAGTTTCCTTCTAATTTGATTGACTCGTTTTAATTTCTTCTTCGTTAACTTGCGGAAGGAGGAGGAGGTTATGGTTTTTAAATTATACAGGTCGAGGGTTTGTTTATACAACTATTAATAAGATTCGATTCTTTTGGTTGCTGAAGATCGATTGTTTCTTCCTTGAATAGGATTAGGCAGATCCTTGTTGGACTTCGTTGATTCCGGTCATGATCTAATACTTGCTGCGAATGTTGGAGCCTCTCATCGGATTCGTGATATTGCAACTGAATGTGGGGCAGATTTTGATGAGGTGAATAATTATGTCTTTCTCTTCCACTAGTGGTCTCAGAAGTTCAGGGTTGTCTGTGAAATTTGTTACTTGAATTGATTTTTGTTTGGTTAGAGGATCTTTCTGCAGTTGTCATTGACCATACTGGTTATGCTGTCTCTGAAACCGAAGGGAATCACACTCCGATTGCAGGCCTTGCTGACATGCTATTAGCATTCACTTTTCTTTTACTCAAAATAATAGTTAAACATATGGTTTTGTGTAACATAGTTCCGTGCCAGTGTGACGAAATAAACTTTAGATTTGAATTGATGATTCGATCCAGTCCCTGAACTTGATGTCTAATCTTAATTTCTCCGGTGAAGATAGGAAGAACGCATTCTCAGAGTTATTTCTCTTGGTTTAGTTGTGTTATTTTGATCGACTGAAACTGGTAATTAATAGTGTTGAATGACAGTTCTTTTTTTATTATTGTGAATTTCATTTTGCTGAAATTACAAGCCCCCTGCTTTTTGTCAATGTTCTAATACTTTTAGCTTGGAATTTTTTTAGGCTGCTGTACTATTTAGAGGAGTTGGTCATTCTCTGAATGCAGCCAATAGTCATGTAAGCTTTTCAAAGAGTATTCATGCGATTCTTTGTTTTCTAGAATTTTCTCATGGATTCTATGTTGTAGAAAACTGAACATAGTTTTTTGGTATGATGTCTGGCAGATTTTGAAAGTTCTCACTGCATCACCGTCTGCATACTCAGCAAACCCAAACACCAAGTTGTCATCTCCTCCTATTTCATTGGTTTTTGTTGTGCAGGTATGTGGTTTGATAAAATGACATTATATTTTTAGATCCCTGGTCATTCTGTTTGCTAAGGCAGAGTTGCAAAAATGCATCCAGTTGTTTACTGTTTTGGATTTGCGCTTTGGTATTTTGCCATTTTTTTATTTGCATCATTTCTATTTCTGGAAATATATTTTTCAACCATCAAACACAGAAATATAGAATTGGAAATATATTTCTGAGTCATCACACACACACCAAAATTGGAATCGGAATGATTTTTTCCATTCCATTTTTTCATTTCCTATATTTCCAGAAATATATTTCCAGACCATCAAACGGCCTCTCAAGAAAAATTTATTTTATCGAGCCCACTCGACTTTAAACGAGTCTGAATTCTAATAACTCGAACTTGAATATATATTTTTTTTTTGCATTTTTGCCTGATAACACAACCTATTCAATTGAATTAAGTCAATCGACTGGGAGCATGTGGGTCACTCATGGGTCGGTTTTTTATTGTAATGTAAAAATGTAAACAAAATATTTCAAATATTTAATAAAACGAAAAAAAAAACTTAATAATCTAAATAATCTTGCAAGGGTAGGCATGGCTTCTGGTTTGCAGCCGACCCGAGACCGATATCTTCGAATAATGGATAAGGGTCCGATAGGCCGACCTAACGTAACGTCGGTTCTGAACTTATTAAGCCTATCCATGACCAAAAGTTGGATTGAGTCTCACGTCAGGACGGGCTCGCTATCGTCGTCCATATCCATAAGCATTTATTAGTTTCACTTTCTGCTACTTATAAAAGGCTCGATGCGGGGAGCCAACTCCATGCACATCTCTAACTCGTCCTCTATCATTCCACATTCCAGTTTTCTCATGCCCAGCTTCTTTTTCAGGAACGTAAAATTAGCTTATATACATTGCATGCATTAGAATGCATTCACCAAGTATATATATATATATTAATGATTATTCTTGTTGTTCGGAATCAATGAAAAAAATGTGAAAAGTAATATTAGGTTAGATGATAAAAATGTTTATCACTTTTCTCTTTTTGTTTTTCTTTTAATTGTTCATCTCCATGAATTCAATGGCCTTAGTTAGATAGTTAAGTGACTGAGAGCTACCATTCCATTTTTTAATATATAGTATTAATTGAAATTACTGTTCTATTCATGTTTAATTATAATATCGGTGTATGTGAATTGATTTCAGGCTTTCAACTGGGAATCATCAAAGAACAGTCAAGGGTGGTATCATGTTCTGAAGAATTCGGTGCCTCAGATGGCAGAGGCAGGAGTCACCCATGTTTGGCTTCCTCCGCCCTCACAGTCTGCTTCTCCTGAAGGTCAGACTCGGTTGAGAGTTCTTATATTGTTAAATCTTTTTCATGCAGTTCAGATGGATAAACCATGATTCGGCAAGAAAAAAAAGTTTTCTTTTTAAATGAACGGCCGGTTCCATTACCGGAGACCTCTAGACCTCGAATTGCACCATCTACTTTGCGGCGTTAATTCAGGTTACCTTCCCGGAAAATACTGCAACTTGGATTCATCGAGGTACAGGACGGGGGCTGACCTCAGAGACCTAATAAAGGCATTTCACACGGCGAACATCAAGTGCCTCGCTGGCATCGTGATCAATCAACCACGGGACGGCGGCCAAGAAGGATGCCGGGGCATATGGTGCCAATTCGAATGTAGAAAGGGGGATGGGAGCCTCGACTGGGGCCCTGGGCCATTGGAAAGGACAACACCCAATACTCTTTCGGCACCGGCAACTACGACACCAGCGAAGGCTATGCCGCAGCGCTGCACATCAACCACCTAAACAAGTGGGTCCAAAAGGAGCTCACCGACTGGCTCAACTGGCTTAAGTCCGACGTCGGGTTCAATGGCTGGCGCCTCGACTTCGCCAAGGGCTACTCAACCCACATAACCAAGGGCTACATCCAGCGAGCACGGCCCGAGTTTGTCGTAGGCGAGGTGTGGGCCACAATGGGCTCAGACCCAATTCAAGGTCCGATTAACCATAGGAGGGAGCTCGACAACTGGGTGAGTGGCACGGTGAAGCTGCGGCGGCATTTGATTTCACCACCAAGGGGGTGCTGCAGTCCGCAGTCAACAATGAGCTATGGAGGTTGAAGGACCCACAGGGAAGGCCTTCAGGACTCATAGGGATCTGGTTGGAGAAAGTGTGATTTTTACAGACAACCATGACACAGAGTCAACTCAAAAGTATTGGTCTTTTCCTTCAGCTTACATCCTCACACATCCCAACCATCAATTGTAAGTTTTTGCCATAACGACGGGTGCATTCCTTGTTTACTTTAGTGATGATGGGATGGAGTTAAAAAAAATTTTATGAGAGGTCAAATTAAAGTTTCTAAACTTTTGCAAATACTGGAATACCATTTTTCAAAATTTTTATATAAAACAAATAAAATTTTTTAAAATTTACAGGAAATTTTCTAAAAAAAAAAATTTTTTTGAGAGACGCCAGGACCCTTGCGAGCCCCCGTTGGCTCCTCCCCTGATAGTAATATCATATATATATATATATATATAGATATATATATATATATATATATATATATATATAAGGGTCACAGCATCCTTATGAATACAATACTTGACCAATCTGGATTTGTGTACACAGTTGTCCATGCTGACCCATACAAGTTTCTTATTTACATATTAATATCTATTAGCTTTTTGGTTATTTACGTATTGATGTTCTTCAATCACTTTACTATGTAGTTAGATGGTTTAAGATTTTGAGAAAGATTTAAAAAAATTAAAACTTTGATTGTTACATGCTAGTACATGCCTTCAAACAAAAATTCTGGCTCCTTTACTAGCAGAGATATTAAATATTATTCTATAATATTATTTTATAAGCTTGAGACTTAACATAAAATTATCAAAAAAATGAAGAATATATAAACGATGCCAAAAGCAGTTTTTAAACTAGATGGGAGACGTGGATGACATCCACTTTTGTCTGAAAATAAAAAATAAGAAAAAACAAAAAAAATCAACTTTTGGGCTTATTTAAATAACTGAAAATTATAGACAATGATTCCAAGAGAGAGAATTGTTTGTTAATAGAGATGTCAAGTTTTTTAAACCTATTCAAATTTCAGATTTAATGCCAATGGAATTGTCAACTTTTTTGAATGAGTTTAGAATAGTTGGTCCCTCTTTTAGGAAAATGAAAATGAAAATTTTCAGCATTTTGGAAGATGATTAATCTCATGCAAATCTGAAAATTTATGGATGATATCAACAACCCATTAAAGGTGTTTAGGATGCTGATTTGATAGGTTCAATTTTTTTTTTTTTTTTACAAAGCCTAGCCACTTTGTCGCTGAAAATTGACATCTCAAATATGTAACATTTGACATTTTTTAGTTAATTCCTATAAAGCATGGTCACATTTCAGCAACTTGCATACATTTTACATATGAATTGCTGAAATTAAGTAAATTTTAAAATGAAATGAAAATTATTTCATAGCCTTACACACTATGAAAATCAACAAAATGATCCCCTTTATTCAAAACCGGTTTGGAAAGGTGTTCCAATCTATGTTACCTGGGTGCGGCAGAACTGGACCCGCACCCGCGTCGACGCGATGCGGGTGCGGATTCGGGTGCAACCTAGATTCGCACCCAAACCGCACCAGATCCAAAACAAGTTCATGTGGTACATTTGGATTTGGTTTCGGGTTGAAACCAGATCCAAACCAACTCCATCTTTTTGAAAAGGTATTACGTTTGAATCGGATCTGATTTCGATTCAAAACCAAGTCCAAACTTTCTCACCGTTGAGTCAAAAGTTTGTAGTTTTTATGAAAATTAATAATAATAATAATAAATAGTCTTCCCGCACCGCCGCACCAATAAATTTTGAGATGTGTCGCGCCGGCACCCGCACTCAGGTAACATAGGTTCCAATCTGATTTTAAAAGAGGAAACTGATTTTTAACAAAAGATTGCACATATATATATATATATATATATATGTATAACAATATATATGTATGTGTTTTACTCTTCAAAATGAGGTTTAAGCAAGGGACCGCCTAACTCATGAATCATGATGATTCATGGCTGGGTTTTTTAAAGTAGAAAGATTGAAAACTTGTTTCTAATCTTTCCTACCACCCTTGGTCAATTAAATTGAAAGACATGAATCAAAATGACTTTAAATGAAAAGGAAAACATGACAATGCTCAAGCTTCCATAATTTTAACATGCAAGGGTGGATCACATTCTTAAGAATGTATCCATCCCAAATAGGCATGATACATCCCAAATTGGCATTTTCATCATATATGTTGCAACAATATCACTATCTTATCGTGAGATTCTCTCATGGTATGGAGTTCAAAATGGTTTTAAGTTTGTTGTTTTGGAAGGAACGTGGCCATGGGGCCCTTTTCAAAATTTGATACATTGGTTAATCTTTTAGGAAGACCGACTCATGCATGCATTATGCATTAACATGTACATGTACATTAAGTCATAGTTTTCCCTTAGCTGGACATCATTCTCAGCTATAAAATAAATGAAAATAAACCTCTCCCATGAATTGCTGAAATTAAAATGAACCAACAAGAAGGTAACATTCATAAGGAATGAGTTAAAATCACCTACCTTGCGGTCGGTCTTGATGGTTGATCTTCTTCTTCACTTGTTTTTAAATCAAGCAATCATAAGCAACAATCCAAGTTTGGATTCAAGTTTAGCAAAGCAGTAAAAAGAAGAAGAATGACTTGCTGGAATTTGCAATGGGGAAGAGAGAGCTTCTCCCTACAAAAATTCTAAGGGTTAACTTAAGCACCCTAACTTAGCAAACTCGATAGAGAGAATAGGGGAAATGAATAAGAAAATGAGAGAGAGGGAGGAAGAAGGCTTGGACTAATCTTCTTTCTCCTCCTTAGCTTCTCCCTCCTAGCTCCTTGATTGTCGCAACTTGACAAAAACTTCAAAATTTGGTTCCCCACCTTGGTGGCCAAGGGGAGGCTTATATAGAGGAGGAGGTGGGTTTAACGACCTTCTTAACTCACCTTGGGAACTCACTTAAGACCTTAGGGACTTGTAAAATGAGTTAAATAGGGTTTAATGGCTCTAATTGACCATTCTTAACCCATTTACATGAGCTAGGTGGGCTGGGCTAGGTGTGGTCAACCTTGGTTCTGACATAGTTGACCAACTTTGACGAAAATTTTAAACAAAAATACCCTTGCACTGGGTTTTGTCTTATTTTACTCCATTTATTTATTTTTGTTTCAAATTGAGTTTTTTTGGTTGAAAATTAGTTGTTAAGCTCTAAATGTTATTGAATTATGACAATTCAATTAAAATTTAAATATAAAATTTGAAAATACTATCAAATTTGGTTCGAAAAGGGTATTTTCATCCAAAACTTGATCGAAGATGGATTTCAATTGAATCAAACTTTGGTTTGGAATATTGAATTTTAATTTAGTATTTGATATATGCATTTGAAAAATTCAATTGTATAGTTGCCTTTCATAAAATCCTAATTTGAGTTTTGTAATCTCAATTTGCTCATAAAAGGGAAAAATTGTCCAAATTGGTCAATTTCGACCAATTGACCAAAGTCAAAGTTCATTTGCAAGTAGTTTAACTTTTTTTGAAGTAATTCAATGAATTTGAGCTAAGAAAGCTCTTAATTGAGCTAAATTGTACTTCGACTGAGTTTAGTCAAAGTGGATTCGATTTGGTCAAAGTCTATTTTTGTCCACTGATTGGATCGCGAGACAGACTTACCCTTTTGATTGAGCTGAGCCCATGTTGACCGAACCTAGCTGAAATTGGCACCATGTTTGGGTGCAGCCGGGTCAAACCTACTTGGATTAAGTAGGTTAGATGAGTTTAATTCTAACTCTTATTGCTTCTTTGGAATTTGTTTTTTCCTTAACTAAGGGAGAAAGAGAGAGATTAATGTCTCTCTTTTCTTATGAACCTATATTCATTGTCTCTTGAAAATGATTTTCCTCATTTAATTGAGAGAATTTTTTTTTTTTTTTTTTTTTTAAAAAGGTGTGTGACCCCTGGAGTGGCTCTTGACCACACGGGCTGGGTGGGGCTCGCACGTGGGTCCCATATAACTCTCTAGACCAAACTAGATCCAATTATCGGATTTAAATCAAAATTTGAATTTTGGAATTGGATTTGTATTCCACATGATATTTGTAATTGGATTTGGATGTCAAATCCTAATTTAGACATAGTTTGAACCCGTAATCCTGCATTGGGATTCATGTCAACGGTTAAATTTATGAGTTGAATCTAAATTGTGCCTAGATTCGAAATTGACTTTGAAATTGCAATTTGTCACAGTTTCTTTTGTAAAATTTTGATATTGCTTCAATTCTAATGTGGAAAATTTTGGGATGTTAACACTTATCCATCATATACCTTTTATGAAGGATGCGTCTCGATAGGAATATCTGAATCTGCAAAGCTGGTTGATAGTGCAACCATGGTGGGGCAGCTCTGGCCCTTGTAAGTGGACGACTGAAATGGATCAAACATTCATGTTTGGCCGGAGCAGGAGTCACAATGACGGACGTCATCCATATGAGGTCGCTACCGGTGTCAAGGGTGCCCCAGTAGAGGCGGGATGGTGTTTCATGACATACTCACCGGAGACGGGCATCACGGGCCTGGAGATCATGCTGGTGGTATTGGCAAGCAGTTCGAATTGATGGAGGACACCACAAGCTTCAACTGATTTACAATAAACGGTGACTGCAATAAACGGTGAATGCGTTGTATATGATGGTTAAGTTTAATTCCAACTCATCCCATGTGATTGTTTTTGTCATTGACTAACTGATTTACAAGGGCAACACCAATAACAAAATCTTCAAACAACGAGTCGAATTGAGTGTAAACGAGTCGAGTTCCTAAAACTCGAACTCGACTCATCTGTAAGCTCAAACTCAACTCGTTTATAAACGTGTCGAGCTCGAGCCGAGTTTTTTAAGCAAGTTCGAGTTGAGCCCGAGTTGGCTCGACTTGTTATGCAGCCCTATTTACAAGAGAATGCATCTTGTTGTTGAAGTGCGGGTGCAGATATACGGATCGACTTCAAACGGATATTTAATCCGAAACCAATCTAATATATATTTTTTCACTTTCAGATCCTGATTAAACTAGAGGCTGATTATATTTATGCCCGGACTTCAATTTTGGTAATTTGGATTTAATTCATCTTCAAATCTGATTTAGCTCAGTCTAACTACAATTTACACATGTAAACTTCATTCGTTCTTATCTATGGGATCTAGTTACTTTAATTATTGTCACATATATTGTGTACGGGCATTATACGGCAAGTTATTTCTTGGGTATAATACGGCAAAATTATATATCTCGAGAAAATTTTATGATTTTTTAATAAATTAAAGAACCCTAAACATTAGGTAAAAGTAAAATAAAAAAAAATTAATAATAAGACTCTAGAAAATGATTAGATAAAATCATCAACATGATATGACGTTGGTGAAAAGTAGTGCACTAAAAGCAAATAATAGCCGCTTTAAGAAATAATAAATTTGGTTGGTCTCCATGCTAGACCCAATTTACTCAGCATTCATATCATGAAGGAGTTAGTGCTATGGGTTAGGGGTTTGGTGTTAACCATATCTCTCTCCTCTTTATAACATAATTAACCTTCATTACTATATTAACCTTTCAGCACTCTATTTTCTTTATTATGCTTAATTTTCTGGCTAGTCACCTCCCTCTCTTCTATAATACATTTTAAAGATAGAAACTCACGGTTTGGCTGAACACTTAAAAAAAAACTAACATCCATAAAAAAAACAAAAAAAATGCGAAAAAACACGTATTTTTGCCTTCTCTATTTTCTGATGTCTTTTAAAAAAAACGCGTTTTATAGAAATTTTATACGGCTGACTTATATTTAACGTATCTATTGCACTTTTTTTGGAATAAAATGTGATGTTCGGTAAAATGCACTTTCTCGCTAGAAGCCCAATTAAGAGACGTCGTCCCCTTTTAAAATGCTATATTTAAAATCTAAAAAATAATATATTATCACTGAAAAGAGTAGGCAACAAAATTTCTATGGACGGTCTCAATAAAAGTGAAAATAATGGGAACAGGCTCAATTTTAACAGTTTTTACAGCATGACCCTAGTCTGATATTGCCGGTCACCTGCTTTTCCTCGTCAATGTTAAAATAATTGTCCTTTAAATTGATGAGGGGTTTTGGTAGATAACCTAAAAATAGGAACAGAAAATGTGAGAACTCAGTCACTCACACAAGAACTCATAGCTGGGACTGGACGGCCGAATAATTGAACAATCTCTTTCAGAAGAAGCGGACAAGGGAAACATGGATCCAAATGAAGTTTCAGAAAAGTTTTAAAAACTGGAAATTGAATTTAATTGACCAGGCTGCTAATTCACTTAACCATCCCACTTCACAATTCATGAGTTGAATGGGAAAAATATGTAAAATATGCTTATTTTTTAAAAAGAAAATGAAAAAATATGCCCCTAGGGAAGGTATGCTCCATGTCACAAAGTTCTAGGCCACCAGACGAGCGACCAAGTCTCCCAACTCGAGTGTAGTTGTATATAGAAGACATGTGCAAAGTAAAAATTAAAAAGGAATGTCATGTTATATAAGCAAACAGGTTTATATTGAAAAGTAATCATCTTATATAAGCAAACAGGTTTATATTGAAAAGTAAATGCATAGAAGAAGTTTTATGGGAATTGTATATAGAAGGAAAAAGTGGCGGAGTCAGAAATTTCTGGCAAATAGGCACTCTAAGTTTAAATTTCAAATTTTAAACGGCAGTTACATGTAAAAAGTGGAACAAAAAGTTAATGAAATTTTTATATGTAAATAAAGTAAATTCTGTATGCTGGTATGAGAAATTACCCACATGAGAAATTACCACAGTAGTTATAGCTAGGCCTGGGCGTCGGGCCGGGCCGCCATTGGGTTACCCGGCCCGGTCGGCCCCAAGGCGGGAAAACCGGGTCCTGGGCCAGGCCCGGGCCAGATGGTGCAGCCCGAGTCGGCCTGGCCCGGCCCATTTACTGCCGTGAAACCCTACCGTGATGTGAGGTCAGCACATCAAGAGAAAGTCCTGATGTTGTCGAGACGACTCCGGTGGCGAAAATGAACGAAACGTCTCGAAAAAAGTTGTCATCGGTGTGCATTTCGGTGGGAAAGTCTGGGAGCCCCGCGGTGTTGTAGTTCTTGAGCACGAGCAAGGGTGGTGGTCAGTAGCGGAGCTACATAAAGGCTCGAGTGGGCAGTTGCCCACGCTAGCACAAAATATTTATTTATTTTTACATATTTTTACATAGGTTTCTTACAATTATTTACTTATTTATATATGTTGTGTCCCTTCAGAAATGAAAATTTCTATAAGAGTGCCCCATAGACAAAAAATTCTGGCTTCGCCACTGGTGGTGGTGGAGGTGTGGACCATGATGGGGGGATCAGTTTCCTCCTCACGTTATCGTAGAGAGGCTGTTCGGAAGAGGTGGCCGGAGGATCGCGTTCTCGGTGTGCACGGGAAACGAGCAGCCACTTTTGGTGGAGTACAGATACCGGTATGCCAATATGGTGGTACCGGTATGGCGGTACGGCCCGATACATTTGGATCTCGTTTCATATCGAAATTATTTAAAAAAAATTATTTTTGTTTTTTTTTATTTATGAGATTATCTATGGATTCATGAAAGGAACATTGTCTTAGCCTGATGATATCATTTGGTTTTTTTAAATTTTGTACATTAAAAATATATAATAATATATAATATTCATTGTACCGCTGTACCAAGATTTACAAAAATATCGTACCAGTACCCATACCCGCACGCGTACTTGTACCATTGTGTCATAGCGGGTGGGCTTGACTGTGCCCGAGTCGGCACGATAAATTTTTTTAATACATATTTTATTAATTTTTATATATAATTATAATATTTTATTACGATTAATTATATTTATATGTTCTTGTATATTATAAATATATGTTCTTTAATTTAACCGGACTGGGCTGGGCTTGGTTTGAAGTGTCAAGTTGGGCCTGCCCTCGGGTTTTGGGTATAGGATTCTCAAGCCAAACTCTTTATCGATCCAAGCTGGCTCAATACCCCGGTGATTTCCGTCATTGGTAAACAGTAAATGGCCAGGTTAAAGTAGCAATTTGTTTCAAGTGTTGTCATAAAGCAGCAGGTTTTCAGTACTTTGTACTTAGGCTCGAGCAGTCACTCGAAAATTTTCAAGACGTGGATGTTATTTTGTCAACTTGTGGGTGCCTGCTCTCAAATTCTCCAGGAAGAACATGCAACAATACCGTTAAGTTTGTGACGAGTAGTTACGCCTTTTGCGTACGAGGGAAATCTGTTTTTCTGTCACCCAAACTCAGAGGGCAATGGCGTACTCTTCTCCCTCAAGTTCACTTATGATAATGGCACTTAGGTATATGTATTTTCTTTTACATGTTTAAGTGTTCGAAAGACCATAATTTGCTGTGATGCCTTATGAGAGAATTAAGGCCATGGAAAAACTCGCTAGGAAATGACAGGGTTTGGATTATTTGGGCTGCCATTGATGTAGATGCTCGATGTCAGAAAAAATGCTCGATCTCGGTTTTTTTTTTTTCAAGTCGAGCGACATTAATATAACTATAATGGCATCATCTTTAGTTTAGATTTGGAACCAAAATGCGGACTTATTTATGTGTTGCCTTCTTGTTCGCTTTAGAGCTCTCAGTAACTCTTTTTAGTGTCGTATGAATTGATTCAGCGGCCCAATCGGTGAGGCTGTTGATTTGGCGAATCAGCCGATTCACTAATTCAAGTGAATCGTTTGTGAATCGGTGAAAATTTGTAAGGACGTTTTAAAGAATAGAGATCCGCTTTCTCACCGCTACAAATTACAACTATGAATAACGACGTGATGCACGCTGTTTGCCGTCTTTATGGTCAAGCCATTGAATTGTTTTGGGGGTTGGAGGCAAGAAGTTTTTTATTAAAGTGTTTAGGAGCTGAAATAAATTTTTTAAAGTTTTATATAATTTTTTTTTTTTAAGTATTTGTAGATTTTATTTTGAAATATTTGATGAAGTGCCATGCCTCCTGCCACCCCTTTTTTGAGGCCGGGCTTGGTTAGTTGGGTTAGCTGTTTTGTTTGGGTCTTATGAGCATAAAATTGAAGGAAGGGGCGAAACCAGAAATTTTCCATGGGGGTAGATCGATTTAAAATTTTAAAATTTTGACTAAAGTTGAAATATCATTTTTTTCAAAATTTTGATATAAACAATTTTTTTTTTTTAAATTTTACATGTAAACTAAAAAAAAAATGAGTTGGGGCAGGGTCCCATGCGAGCCCCTCCTTTGGGTCCGTTTCCGGTTGAAGGTGTATTGTCTCTATACCCAAACCCCACTCTGTAACTGAATCGGCCGATTCAACTCAAATCCATGACAAGTTAACTTGATTCATCGGCCCACACACAAGTTGCACCTTATTATTTTTAATTTAATTAGTTTTGATAAATAGTGCTCCTTAGTAATTGATTGAGCTGAACCTTTGAAGCCTGCAAAATGCTTTTTGTTTCCCATTACCGTTTGTTAGGGGCTACTTGATGCTGGAATTGTAGAATTTAAAAATTAAAATTTTTATTTTTGATAAAATGAAAATTGCTTTGTCAAAGAAAAAAAATTGATTTTGAAATTGTATGCTCATTCTTTAATCAAAATTTGTGATTCTGCCGTACAAGGTGTAATTATGATTTTAAAATTTTTTAAAAAAAAATCATCTTTCTTTACGTTACATGTCATGATGGGTTTTAATTCATCAATGCTACAATTTCAATTTTTTTTTTTTCATCAAACACATCATTTTCAATTTTAAAAACAAAATTTTTCAAACTATCAAAGACAAAGGAAAACTCAGACTAAAAGTTTAATTCTAATTCCAATTTAAATTTAAATTTTGTTTTTAAAAATTTAGAGTAAAAAAAAAATTTTAACTTTAATTCTAAAATCAAAATTCATAGTTATCAAACGCCCCTTAATGTAATGGTGGTCATGTAAATAAGATCAGTAAAGTTGTGAATGGGCCAAAAAAAAGAAGAAAAACTAAAAATGCAGATAATAAAAAAAGCAGAAAAAATTATATTATTTAAAAATATTTAAAAACTAACGCATGGCACTCTTGAAATAGCCGGTCTTCGATGATAAGTTGTTGGGTGACCGGTTAGTTGTTGCCCACCCAAGGATTAGGAAGAGATGGTAAGGACGGTATATGGCTAGTAAGTTACTAGCCACCGTTGCTTGTTGTGAACGCTTTTGCCTCGACGGGTGGAAGAGTCGAGAGTCATGCGCGTTATTTGCTGGATTTTGGATCTGGTTTCGATTTTTCTGGATTTTGGAGATTTTGGATCTGGTTTCAACCCGAAACCAGATCCAAACATACCACCACGTACCCCTGTACCGGTACTGCCATACCGGCATACCGATACCGGTACGTGGTGGTAAACGGCGTACCCCGGTGACATAGCTAGTAACTAAAAGTTGGGAAAAGTTAGAAAGAGAGTGGTGAAAGCAAGTCTATTTGAATAGCTTACTTTGACGGACTTGTTAATCTGCATGTCCTGAGAAAAGAAATCTTTATGTAGACTTTGTATATATCGCATGGCTGCATGCATGTATTTCCTTAGTTGAAATGAAGGAATTCTAGGGATTATAACTTTATTTCCTTGGTACAAATGCGCTTTTGTATCTGTATGTAATGCTGTGTAGATGATGCATAAGGACTTGAAGAAGACATTTGTACGAAGGAAATAAAGTTATAATCCCTAGAATTCCTTCATTTCAACTAAGGAAATACATGAATGCAGCCATGCGATATATACAAAGTCTGTATAAAGATTTCTTTTCTCATGACATGCAAATTAACAAGTTCAAAGTAAACTATTCAAACAGACGTGCTTTCACCACTCTCTTTCTAACTTTTCCTAACTTTTAGTTACTAGCCATATACCGTCCTTACCATCTCTTCCACTATGGGAGCCAGCAATATCCACACTCCTTTAGGAGGCAGGTTGGAGGGAGAGGTAGAAGAGGTGCTAGGGCAGATTTTCAGTTTCCACAAAGAATATGGTGAACAGATAACAATAATCTCTTTGGTTGATGCTCTAGTCCAAAGGCTAAGTCTTCACCTTGATGGAATGTGGGCTGTTTGCAGCAGATTGTTTGAAGGTCTTGAGTACAGAGCGAAGGGGGAAAAAGGGAACCCTATGGTCCATTTTTGGTGTGTTCATAATGCGGAGAGGGGAAATTTATTTTGTGCAGACCAACAGCTGCTCATATTTATTTTTGAGTTTCCAAAAGTGATTTTTCTAAACAACACCAAATTGCACCGGCTTGATTTTGAACGGCCGGTAACATTAACGGGGACATCTAATTGCACCATCTACTTTGGGCGTTAATTCAGGTTACCTTCCCGGAAAATACTACGACTTGGATTCATCGAGGTACGGGACGGGGGCTGACCTCAGAGACCTGATAAAGGCATTTCACATGGCAAACATCAAGTACGTTCGCTGATGTCGTGATCAACCACCGGAAGGCAGCCAAGAAGGATGGGGGGAGCTGCAACGGCCTTTGATTTCACCACCAAGGGAGTGCTGCAGTCTGCAATCAACAATGAGCTATGGAGGTTGAAGGACCGACAGGGAAGGCCTTCAAGACTCATAGGGATCTCTCTAGAGAAAGCTGTGACTTTTATAGACAACCATGTCAAAAGCATTGGCCTTTTCCTTCGGACAAGGTCATGGAAGGCTATGCAATCGTAAGTTTCTGCAGTCAACAATATATATATAGGAAGAGAAAATTATTTGTCTCAACATCCTTATGAGTACAACCCTTAACCAATATGGGTTTGTGTGGACAGTTGTTCATGCGGATGCCTACAATTTGTTTATTTACATATTAATATCAAATTAACTTTTTGGTTATTTACATATTGATGCTCTTCAGTCACTTTACTATTTAGTTAGAGGGTTTAAGATTTCGAGAAAGACTTAAAAATTAAAACTTTGATCATTACATGCTAGTACATGCCTTCAACGAAAAATTCTGGCTCCTCTGCTAGCAGAGATATTAAATATTGTTCCTTATCAATCTAAGCTGGAATTGGATGGATCTAGAGAGAAGACACTGAACAACAAAAATGTTCAAAGAAAAGTCTTGTTTTTGGAATTATCCTAAACAAGGAAGGACTATTTTTTGAAAGATTCTTTTAGATAATGCATTGTGAGATTATAATGATCACTTACTCATGCACTAAATATTTGACTTATGCAGTTTTATGATCACTATTTCGATTGAGATTAAGATGTTGAGTGGGATTAGGGCCAAGAACGGGATTAAGCCTGGAAGCTCTGTCGAGATATTGGTTGGTTGCCGATAAAGATCTCTATGTGGCTAAGATCGATGGGAAGGTCATCACGAAAATTGGATCCAGGTTTGATGCTGGCGGCCTCATTCCGCCGGGCTTCCACATGGTCACGTCCGGCAAGGATTATGCGGTGTGGGAGATGGTTTGAAGGGTTTGATAAGCGATCAATCTCTATAATGATTGTGCCATGCACAAGATTAGTATTCTTAATTATGTTTGGGTTGTCTTATTTATATTTCATTTGTTCAGAAGCCACTTGAGAGCTTTGTTACCATCTAATTCTTCATATAGAATATGCTACGAATAAAACTCATTCTAAACATGTTAGTACAAGTACCTCGTCTTTTGAAGGAACTAGATGCTCAGACGCCGTTGGTGAACATTGTAGTTCTTGATTGTCCTCATCCTTTACTCATATAGAATACTCTAAAATTATAAAAAGTTTTTCCAAGAGTTCAATTTGTATCGCAGTTTGTTGAGATAATTTTTCCATAATGAAGTTACCCTTAACCATGACTGGGCCGATACTCTCTCTTTCTCTCTCACTTGGACCTTAAAGTCACATATATATATATATATATAGATTTGAATATCCATACAGACCATACCACTTAGCTCAGGAACCAAAAAACATCGTAAAATGTCCTTTAGTAAAGGATCCCCTGAGAGCTACAAAAGACATCGTAAAAGAAAGCACACCAAGAAAAAGAAATGATATAGAGAGGTTCGGTGAAGAATCACATGCTTCTTCTTACTCTCCTGAAGTCATCTATCACATTATTTATACACAGTGGGAGGTGGCCTCATGCAAAAATATGTGCCAATTTTATTCAAGGAGGTCTCATTACAAACATTTGAATATGGCAGCACCTGCACACACTAGATTTGGTATTGATATTTTTATTACTGCTTACCAAATTTTGGTTTTCATTTATATTTTCTTTGATTTGCTATTGATTGCTTTCCTTACCACTTGTCCTATTTTGTGAGCTACAGCTGTTACTTTCCTTTTCCATAGGCAGCCTGGACTGCCACATATCTTGATTTTTTTTTTTCTTTCATCAAATATTATTTGTGCATACCCTCCCCTCCCCAAAAACTGGTTGTGTTTGACAGCATTGGAATCTTAAAATTGGAGGCTGCATTAAAAGATGTGTTTCGGAAGATCTTCAGAGAATGAATTTCAAATTCATGCTACATGTTAAAAACCATGAATTTAAAATCAGATGGAGGGGGAGGTCCAATCTTAAATTCATGGACGACAAATCTCAAATCTGTGGTGAAACAAATACAACCTTTAATGTTCTTGAGAGGACGTTGAGTTGGATCTCAACACTTCAAAACGAAAGATTGAAAGTGGTTTGGTATGTACATCAGAAGTTGTTGAGGTGTGGATGTCTGCCAAACTTGAAGTTGCTTCGTAGTCATCCTATCTCTCTAAACACAATGAACATCAAGTTCCATGTGCTTACTTCTTTGATCAAATATTAGAATATGGGAAAAACATTATCTCACCTTAACATAAGAAATTAGTTTATATGAATATCGAGTTCGTTTTACAAATATTGAATCTAAACTAGTTCAGCAGCAGAACTGGCAATGGATATGTACTTTGTTTTTAAACTGGATCGCTTGGGGTATTGTTTCTTGGAGCTCCAAGACAATATATTGGGTCCAAGGTAGACAACACATGCCAATAGACTTTTGATCATCAGGGAACCCTCCCCAGTTGACATGAGAGAAAGCACTGACAGTGAAGTGGGATTATGTGTGTATTTGAAGTCCAAAATTTAGAGTGGCTTGACGTACTTAAGTATGCATTTGACAACTGACAAATCATGCATAATTTGGAATATATTGTATGGATTCATAACAAAAACCTAACAAGGTTATTCAAGGTACAATCACCATTTTCTGCACAAAAACATGGACGAACTTTGCAGGAACTGGTACATAATGGATGTATGAAAAAGAAATTCATAAAGTGAAATAATTGGTTTGAATAGACAGAAAATAGTTTCCTGGATAGTGAAAGCAAGAACCATTATCGTGCTCTTGTAAGCAATGTATAAAGTGCAATAATTGTTATCACTGGCGTAGTTTGATTCTCCATTTGGCAGTGGGAACTGACTCATATGTTTCATTTTTTCTATTATCTTAGTATATTTTGTTTTCGTTTTATGCAGAAAAAGATGGGGAACTTTATCCTTGTTCGACTGCATGTGAGGAGTCTGAAAAAATGAACAATACAAAGGTGATCATCTTGTGTGCCAAATATGTGAAAAAGTTGGTCATATTGTAAAGTTTTGTTGGTTATATACTAACTTGCTTAAAGAAAAAGAGACATCTCCTCAAGCATATCATGCAATTTCTTTTAGCACTCTGAATCAGGACATTGGAGATGACAATTGGTATCATGTCTCTGATACCATGTTAGAAATCAAAATGAAGAAATAATTAAAGGAACATGAATTTTTAAAGTGGTTCAGCCAATAAGCCTACGTCCACTGTTCTATCATTTCTTGCTTGCATTCCTTTGGTGAAGAGGCTCCTTTATATAGACAATATATATAATGAGTCTTTAATTTCTAAGAAACATGACTTTTCATCTTTCAACAAACATGACTTTTCATCTTTAAACAGACATGACTTTTCATCTTTCAACAAATATGACTTTTCATTTTTCAAGAGACATGACTTTCCATCTCTCAAGTAATTCACTTTGAGAGCCTTCTTGGTATTTCTATTAACACTTTTCGTCATTACGAAATATGCAGTGGTGAAGCAACATGGTGGCTCGTCTGGGCAGTTGCCCCAGCCAGCCTCACAAAGTTTACTTATTATGTTAATAATTCTATATTTTTGATTATTTACAAACATAGGTGCCCCTAAAAACATTAGGGCTATTGAACTAGTGACCCCACCAATCAAATTTCTGGCACCACTAGTGGGAAATATGGTTAACAAGATTTTTCTTAATACCATTTCCTGAACCTATGCAGATATTTTAGAACCTGTTCTTCATGAGTTCAAGAAGCACAGTAGGATCCACTGTTTCCTGCAACTTGGGAAACAAGAACAGCTTCTTCTTCTGGATCCTTGTTTGCCTGATGCCAAGATTCTTTGGGGCTACAGTTGTTTACAAGAACTTCTTGTTACTGAAGGCCATCCTCAAAAATCCCTCTTCTTTTGGGCCACTACAAACCTGTGTTGTAAGCCACCAAAAGCAACACATATTTGGGTTTGCGTGTCTGCTGTGGATTGCTTGAAATTATAAGTGATGGTTGCATCTCAGTTAAGCAGTTTTCCATCTATTGGTCTGTGCAAGGGGTTTCAATCCAAGTTACTCCTCTCTGTTGACTCCCCCTCCACTGTTCCCTCGGAGCATGTGGAGTTTGATGTTGAAGAGGTTTTTGGGCCACTGCCAGTTCAACCCTCTAGTCCTATGACTCCAAGTGATCCACATGAAAGAGTGTTTGAAGATCCTGTTATGATTCAGTTCCGGTCACACTCATTGGTGGGGCCTTCAGCTTGCATCAGTCAGGCATTGCCCCATAGCAAACTTACCCTGGTTGAAACAGAGCGCATTGGAACTTGTAGACTGTGATGTTGCAGAAACTCTGAAAGAAAAAGGACTATCTGAAGGTAATTTGTCAGATGATGTTCCATGCATGGTGCAGCCTCAGTCTCTGACGGAACAGGACGTTGGACTTGAAGATTTTTAAGTAATGAAGGTGGTTGGGCAAGGAGCATTTGCTAAAGTTTTTCAAGTAAAGAAGAAGGGGACTGTAGAAATTTATGCAATGAAGGTCATGCACAAAGATAAGATACTGGAGAAAAATCATGCAGATCACATGAAAGCTCTCTCATTTTGACTAAGATTGAGCACATCTTTGTTGTTCAGCTTAGGTACTCATTTCAGGTAGCTACTACATCATTCCTAGTCTGTATTTTGTGTTATTCTATGATGCAGATGCGAAGTTTCCCTAGTTTCTTCCAAGCATTATATCCTTTTAGCTTTTCTTTGTTGATTGACTTGATGAATTTATTTACCATTAGGTTGGCTATAATCAACCAATTGTTCTCTCATACACGAAATAAAATGACTTTTTCATACACGAAGGGGGTTTAGTATTTTTTAGCACAACGAAACCTCCCATCCATGCTTAAGCTTTCATACCCTTTTACTGGAGGAAGAAACAAAGTATATCTTGACCATCTTTTCTTGAAGTATGGAACTGTGGTTCTTGATCTCCTCGACGGCTTGCGCAAATTGGTAACCTGGGTAGCAATGCTAGGACCAATGAGTGCAAGATCTTTAGTTAATCCTCACGTACCTTTGTTGTGATCCTCCCATATGTCTATAAGATGAGCCGACACACTTTTCATAACGCCTATCACTCGACAGTATTTTTTCCCAAGTCACATGGTACAGTTACTTAGTTGGCTATGCATACAAACACGGTAACTTTATATATATATATATATATATATATATATATATATATATATATATATATATATATATATATATAGAGAGAGAGAGAGAGAGAGAGAGAGAGAGGATAATTGTCCTCACTCTCTCTCTCTGGCCGAAAGAAAAAAATCATAACAAAACTGTGTTCATTGCCATAATTTCCTTGAAAAGTAAAAAATAATTATCCGCTTGGAGTTCATGTTTATATTGGACTCGATCAATAGGTGTCTATGTTATTGAAGAAGCCCATCATCTGAGGGCACGCGTGCACACAGATTTAACTCTCTCACTACAGGAAACAAGAAGCTGGAAGCTATTGTGTAATGAGGAGCAGCTTTCGTTAGCTAACTTGTTGAAGTTATCATCGTCTCTTGTATCACCCAGTGAGAAAAGCATATGCATATTTAACTCTTATTACAAAAAACGTACTTAAAGAAGAGTTTCATATTCATACAGAAGAAGTGACATTCAGAGGAAAAGCAAAATGAGATTGTTGCAAGAAACAAAGATAATTACTGGTCTGAATGAAGCATATCTACAAAAGAAAAAGCTAACCTTCCATCAAGCTGGCCCTGGAATTGTAAATTGAGAGAAGTTTCTATTGTTGCAAAAAAATAGATGGAGTCATTCCAGGAGCCATAGGAATAATGTATAAGAAAGAAAGTGCATCAAATAAGGAAGTAGATTTCCTGCTCTGCCCTAACCATACAAACAAGTGTTTGGATGCCTGAAAGTTCCTGATACAGCCTTCCTACAAAACATAAGAAGAAGGCAACGAACTGAAATAATGCCTCGTTAAGAACATAATGAAAATGACAAAACAGAAGAAGCTTTTGTTTAGTAGCCCCAACAGAACTGAATAGAGATCTTGTTAAGGAAATTAACACCAATGTCGTAAAATTCAGTTTCCTGAACCGAATTGGTAGGGGTTTTCTGATTCATTTAATCAACCGAGTTGCCAATTCAGTTGAATTGAGTATCAGTGGGCCAAATTATTTTTTTCAAAAAATAGATCAATATTGTATAAAAAATAATTAGGAATACCCACAAATAAATTTTAAAACATAATAAATAAATAAATACTGACATGAGACACCTTCAATCAGTCAATGAATCAAGTCGGTTTGCTGCCAATGCGATTCGATTTGGCCGACTAGGATGATCATGACAACTCTGGTCCAAATAATTATAGATCTAGATTAATGATCACTTTAAATCCACGTAAATATCGTCATAACATGTGTCTTTTGCGTAAGATATATGAGGGAGAGCGTTCTCAGCAGGGGCAGAGCCACTACGAGCACATGGGGGCAATTGCCCACACATGCCAATTAAAATCCATTATTATTATATTAGTTAACCCCAAAAATACGATCATATTTACATATAAAATGCCCCTTCGGCCAAATACGTCTGGCTCTCCGCCACTGTCTGAAAGCATTGAGAATTACATTGCTTACCTGATATAATATAACTGGTTGTATGCTATTTAGCACCATGGTCACTGCAAGAACATTTGCTAGATGAGCAACCGAGTTCTACACTTCATTGCTTGCTGGTAAAATTATGGCAAGAAAGCCAATAGCCAGAGAAATCAAGACTGCAGCGATCACGGCAAATTTGGCAGCTTTAGCGTAATGCGGACACTATAGAAAACGTAATCAAGCTATAAATTAGTCAGTCCCTGCACAGGTTAGATGTGATGTGCATCAATTCGAGTACTTAGACACAACAATTTTACAAAAGGTTGGTTCATGGTACTACTCTGTCTGTCAAGGTGTACATATGGCAGCGACTAATATAAATATTTGTTTCTGTGACCGATTTGTTTAGTTGTTTACATTACTTATATATGAACAGCAAAAGTATAAAATAATTTTTTAATATAAAATATATGTTGTTAATAATAATAAAATTTTAAAAGTTATCGAACCAAATCAGGCCGCCAGCGGGCCCATTTGGGTCTGCCCATTGGGCCTAGGCCCCGGGTGGGGTTTTCCGGGTTTGTATCGAGCCGGGTACCAGATATCTGCCAGCGACCCCGCCTTGCACCCACCCTTTAACACTTGACCTATTTTTTTCTTTTTTTTTTTTAATTAACGTTTATTCCCGACCGCCAAACCTTCTCACGAGCGCATCATAGAAAACTCAGCCACCGAATTCCGGAGCTGAGACTTGATTTGAGGACTTCCTCTTGACACCATTCACCTTGGATCTATTGATTCAGATAATTTCTAAAACAGATTCAGTTTAGATCTGGATCGTAGTACGACCCAAATGAATCTTTTAGGTGCAGACAGCATTTCCCGTCACTTTTATCAAACCTTAAGCTGCTCTAAATCAGGGGATCGTGTGCCGATTCGGTACTATCATCGACTTATGTTTTCCAATTTGGACTCCGTTTAAACTAACCGCAAATCTCTCGGGTTCAGATCCAAAATTGTATCCAATATTAGGATTTTTACATTTGGATATCATAAGATCCAAATTCCGACCACCAATATAAAATAACTAAAGAAAAAATGAACAGCAATACCAACCTGTCTAATTTAGGATAAGGTCCTATAAAGCGACATGGATAATGATATGGATGCTTCTAGATAAGCATGAAGAGCGTTTCTTTTTAATCAAATCAAATCAATTCAAGCGTAGAGAATTAGCTAATATTTGATGAAAACAGGTTGAGAACCAAAGCTTTTACCCTCAATCAACTCTTAAACGATCTTTTGCTTTCAATCGAAGGATGCATTTGTAATAAAATCATGGACTTTGGCATTCTGTTGGCTTTATTTTCTCAAAATGCCGTAGGATGGTGACACCCTTGCCGGATTCCGGCGATTCAGGGATTAATTCTCGTCGAATCAACCATATAAATGACATCTATATCGCAAAATTTACTAAAATTAACTGAATATTAAAAACTTGGGAGTGCTTATGCATGATCTGATAGGCAAGGGTTGCATTGGATCTAAGCTCGTGATCGACTCGGACCCTTGTGTTGCCGTGGCTGAGATTGCTTGCTGGGTCCTGGACCCACTTGGCGACTAATTCTTGAGAAAGGTTCGACCTGATCCACTTCCTGTGGGACCCACACGTGGCAAAAAGGCTCGTGGTCAAAAAAAAAAAGTTTCGGTCTTCCAGAGGAGAAACGCCCACCAAGTATTACTGCCACGTGGCAGCAGAAGAGCGTTCGTTCTGTTTGGGGCGTCGATCCGTCACGGGAATATGCGGATTGAGATGCCTAAATTGCTAGCATTTTTTTAATTTTATCATATGGACAAGAATGCCCCTATTTTGGGATTGCCATGATATTTTGCGTGACAATATTACCCTTTGCTCAGCTAGTTGGATTTGGATCAAATATATCACCAATCCGGAGAAGGACTTTTTTGGGAGGAACGTTCATTTACGCCTTAACTTTTTATTTATAATTGAAAATAGGGCTTATAGTTTTCAATTTTTTCTAAAACGTGTCTCCTTTAAAAGTTGGTTGCTTGTTATTGGTGTGCATAAATGAACGCTTCCATGATACAGAGTGTCCAATGCGAATTATGCGATGCAAGTTGAGTAGGGGCCGTTTATTTTAAGACCCATGGCATGGAAGTCAGCTTCCTCTCTATCTTTTTCTCACAATAAAAAGGGTTTTTTTAGAAAAAAAAAACACGATTAAATACATTACAGTTTAAAATTTTCAGAAAAACATGTTTTTTTTTTTAAACATTAAAAACTATAAACATGTTTTTAATGCATCTTTTTTGTGATTTTTTCACTTTTAATGTCAAACCGTTTTTTTTTCATTTTTTGTTTTTTTCTTGTTGCAAATCTACTTATCTTTTGGTGCTTGTATTATTAGTTTCTCACTTATTCTTTTTCCTAATTTTTAGTTTTTTTTAATTTTTAAAAAATTGCCGAATTTCTCTTTTTTTTCAAGCTGTTGTATCATACCCAAGTAAAACCTTGTCGTTTAAAACTTTGAAAAGTTATTTGTGACTATGTAATAAACAAAAGACAATAATATCCTTAGGATTTGAGATTTATAGATTTAACATCAAACCCTCCTCTTTTCGATCTTACATCATACATTTTCTCAATGCAACATGTAAAATGACGATTTCAAGTTTGAACCTTCAGGTCTCAACTACAATTCATAGTTCGATGAATAATAAGTTTCTACCTCAAAATATTCTGCCAAATAATAGAAATCTTTGACCTACATATCAGGTAATCAGAAACCGATATAAATGGGTACCGCCGTGCCACACCAATGAAGGAATGGGTACATTTCTTCTTATTAAGAAGATAATATTGGGTTCGATGCAGGTTAGGTAAAGCTACCAACTAGTCACCAAAAAAGTTATAAGACTTCAAACTTTCTAATGATTAGTACCAAGCTTTCCATCTGTTCTTACTTCTTAATATATTGAAACTTGAAGAATGACGTATATCTATATATATATGGAACTTCGAGGGATAAGCATTAAAAAGTTTAGATGAATACAAAACTTTCAAAAGGATTTAACAGAAAGCAAGATAAGAATAGCTGGCAAATGAACTCAATACCCTTTCTTTATTAGGATTGAAGAACGAAACAAATGAAAATAACATCAAAAATTTGATCTGTTTTTTGAAATGCTACGTTAATGAATTGGGAATTACAAGATAGATAGAGAGATATGGATAACTCCTGAAAATACGCTTTTGATTTTTATTTAACTCCAAGAAATCTAAATGAATTGGCTCCTTGGATATATTTCTTTTATTTTTTTAACTTGAAAAATTAAAATGGATTGACTCCTTCAATTTTTTCTGGTTAGAAAGATTGGTTATTCGTGCTTTTAATATAATAAAGGTTCCTCTTATATGCCTTTCAGCATATAAACCAGGTGTAGGAAAGAGCAAATGGTTTAACCATCCCATTTTGGAAGTAAATTCGAACTTTCTAATATTTTTACCAAATGGCAATAACATGCTTCAGTTTGCAATTATTTCAATTAAAAAACACTAGCAATTTGATTGAGATGAGAAAAAAAACATTCAACCCTGAGTAGAACAGGTCATATAGATTACCAAAATGCCCCCTAATAAAATGTGAGACTATATTTTCCCTTGTTGGCAGTCGAGCCCGTTTTCGTAAAATTTTCTTAAGTGAGGCACGGTAATTAGTTTTCAGAAAAGGGAGAAGCCGCAAGGGTTTGAAAAAAAATTGACGGAACGCGTGGACGCGCCACGTCGAGGACGAAACGGTCATTTGCACATTTGGGTAACGACCCAACCAGAAGCCAACCGTGGCGGGCGAGGGCGTTTCCGTAATTGTACGTGCAGCGCGTGTCGAAGGAACCCACGCGCCACGCCCGTCCCCATCTGGGCGGAGGAGAGGCGTCGCAACTTTCTTCCTTCCAATAAAACCAGCAGAGCCGATGGAGTCTCTCCACGTGGCTTCCACGGCGAAGGTTACAAAAAGGAGAGGGGACGGCGTGGCCGGAGAGAGAAGATCTCTTCTCACAGGCGCAGAGGACGGCGACCCACAGACGCAGAGTACGCTCTTTATCTCTCTCTCACGTTGATCTTCTTCCTTCCCTATCCCCAGGCTCCGGTCATTGAGGTTAGGGGTTGGGCCATGGGAATCTTCTTGTTTCTATTGTCGTTGATGATCTTTCCTTCTGTGGATCTCCTTGTTTTGGTTGGGAATCCTTTCGCGGATCTTCGGGGGTTGGGAATGCTTGCATCTCCCTTTTTTCTCGTTTCCCTTTGCGATCTCTCGAGATAATGGTAATGTCTGGTAGATTTTCACGGGGGCCTTCTCGAGTTTGGGTTGTTCCTCGTTGCAGATCCGTTGAGAAACCGGACGTGATTTTCGTTCTGGGCTCGTCATGTTGCCTGGTGCTCGAAATCTCAGGTTCCGGTGTTCCTTTTTTGCGCTTCCGTGGCACTTCTGTGATTCGTAGGTTTTTCGGTCCCTGGTTCTGTTATAGTGTTACTAGTTACGTTTTGGCGTTTGATATGAGGGCTTCCGCTTCTTTCTTTGCGGAATTATCTCCCTTGGGTATCTATATTGTGGAATGCCGATCGATTAAATTAACGGGGCACGAGTGGGTGGGAACTTCAAAAAAGGATATAGGATCTCGAATTCTTGCATTACAGGTGACTAACCAGATTGGTGGTTGATTGGATGATTCGGTGAATTCTATTACTCCCATGACAAGGAAAACACCCTGCTGTGTCTGATCCGGACTTTCATGCCTTGCTTAATCTTAATTTTGATTTAGAAGCTTTCCTCAGCCAGGGCTATTGAACTAGTGCCACACCAATCAAATTTCTGGTTCCACTAGTGGGAAATATGGTTTACAAGATTTTGAATGGTTTATCTTTTCTCTGTCCTTTCTTGCTCTGCTGCTTCCAACTAATACCATTTCCTGAACCTATGCAGATATTTTAGAACCTGTTCTTCATGAGTTCAAGAAGCACAGTAGGATCCACTGTTTCCTGCAACTTGGGAAACAAGAACAGCTTCTTCTTCTGGATCCTTGTTTGCCTGATTCCAAGATTCTTTGGGGCTACAGTTGTTTACAACAACTTCCTGTTACTGAAGGCCATCGTCAGAAATCCCTCTTCTTCAGTTAGGTCACTACAAACCTGTGGAGTAAGCCTCCCATAGCAGCACATATTTGGGTTTGCGTGTCTGCTGTGGATTGCTTGAAATTATAAGAGATGGTTGCATCTCAGTTAAGCAGTTTTCCATCGGTTGGTCTGTCCAAGGGGTTTCAATCCAAGTTGCTCCTCTCTGTTGACTCCCCCTCCACTGTTCCCTCGGAGCATGTGGAGTTTGATTTTGAAGAGGTTTTTGGGCCACTGCCAGTTCAACCCTCTAGTCCTCTGACTCCTAGTGATCCACATGAAAGAGTGTTTGAAGATCCTGTTATGATTCAGAGCCGGTCACACTCATTGGTGGGCCCTTCAGCTTGCATCACTCAGGCATTGCCCCATAGCAAACTTACCCTGGTTGAAACAGAAAGCACATTGGAACTTGTGGACTGTGATGTTGCAGATACTCTGAAAGAAAAAGGACTATCTGAAGGTAATTTGTCAGATGATGTTCCATGCATGGTGAAGTCTCAGTGTCTGACGGAACAGGGCGTTGGACTTGAAGATTTTGAAGTAATGAAGGTGGTTGGGCAAGGAGCATTTGCTAAAGTTTTTCAAGTAAAGAAGAAGGGGACTGCAGAAATTTATGCAATGAAGGTTATGCGCAAAGATAAGATACTGGAGAAAAATCATGCAGATTACATGAAAGCTGAGAGAGACATTTTGACTAAGATTGAGCATCCCTTTGTTGTTCAGCTTAGGTACTCATTTCAGGTAGCTACTACATCATTCCTGGTCTGTATTTGTGTTATTCTATAATGCAGATGCGAAGTTTCCCTAGTTTCTTTCAAGCTTTATATCCTTTTAGGCTTTTAGCTTTTTGCTGTTGATTGACTTGATGACTCATGCACTTTATTTGCTAGGTAACTTAGTGATTTGCCTCTTTGAGCTGACTATGTTTCAATAACTGAACAACATCCTTTTTTTGCTGAGGATACATCATAGGAAAGTGGTATATCAGCAAAAATCCGTCACATGGTATAGTAATTTGCCTGTCAAATGGCTTATAATGTTTGAACACCCAATGAGAAAGAGATGGTATAGATTTAGAAATTTAATGACTTAGAGATTGTAAAAGCTACTGGCAACACAAATTTTGATGGCTCGCCACATAATAAATTATCAATTATCCTTGCTAACCCATTAATGCATCTTAAGAACATTAATCACAAAAATGGTAAGTTTTAGGTACAAACTTCTGTGAACTGACAGCTTTAAATTGTAAAGCAGAGGCTTGGAACTGTTTTTACATGATCTACTTATATGACCAAACATCACTTGTCAAAATGCTTTATAATGGTGACAAGAATTTTTTGACAGCATATCGATCTTGTGAGTTCAAAATTGAGATTTTTTTGCATGTCATTCAATTCATTAGGTTCATGAAATATGTGAACTGAGTAAATATCAGAACTATGTCTGCTAATTATGAGCCATTTGACTAACTTGGTTGATAGTTTTACAAGGTGGCACATGCAAAGTTACTATTTAGAAAAGGTTAATGGCAATCTGTATTAGAAAATTTTAAACATGACACAATATGAACCATCAATCAACTGGGTGGTGTATGAATCACTTTACATACTCTTCGTACTTTCTCAGTCCATTGAATAATGAAAAATCATTTTATTTTGAGTATGAGAGAACAATTGGTTGATTATAGCCAACCTAATGGTAAATTAATGTACTCATCGTAAGCTTGTTAATCCGATCTTTTAGTTCAATCATGCTGGTCTGACTATAGCTGCTCCAAATGACCATGTAACATATTTCATTCTCATTAAACAAAAAAAAGTCTGATTCGAGCAGTTCATGGGTTTCTAATGTAAATGTCTGGCTTGTTTATGATATTTTTCAGTCATAAGATCTGTCTATCATCCTGTTACCTGATATTCAAATAATCTGGAACTTATCATATATATTTCTGAGAATAGGAACATCTAAAGCTGGGTTCTCTGGATATTGTGTACCATTTTTTGTTTTCACCTACAAAATTTTAAATACTTAATGCCTTTTAGTGTCCTGTTCATGGACATTGATATTAGAACTCGTGTGTGTATTTAAGAAAAGTTTGGTCTGTGAAGATACTCGTCTACTGTAAAATTGGAAGTGACTCAGTGCAGATCTTGTGTACGTTTTGTTGTCCTGAAAGGCTGAAACACACACATACAAAAGTGAAATGTATTACAAATGTTTCTGATTGTAGTGCATAATTTTTTTTAATAATTAATTTGGACTTTTGCTTGTATTCTATCTTTCGCAGTTTTGCTAGTGAAATGGACTCTTTATCATTGGAAAATGCTCAACTGACCGTTTTTATTTTCTGCAGACTAAGTACCGACTTTATCTTGTGTTGGACTTCATTAATGGTGGCCACCTATTCTTTCAACTCTATCATCAGGGTCTTTTTAGGTATTGCAACTGATTGGTTGATATTCAATAAACTATCATTTAATTTACTTTAGGTATTTAACCTGAGCCCAGCCATCCAAATCTTATGTTCTCCAAGCTTGTCTGACTTGGACCTGGTTCTAGATGTGGATCTGCTTTCACAGGTCCTCGTAGGGGACTTGGAAATGCTGGTTTCCTATATACTGAATCTCCATAATTGGTTTACGTATGATTGATATATATTTTCAGGGAGGATGTTGCACGGATCTATACTGCTGAGATTGTTTCTGCTGTATCTCACCTTCATGCCAATGGTGTAATGCATAGGGATCTGAAGCCAGAGAATATCCTTCTAGATGCTGATGGCCATGTTAGTTTCTTGAACCAAATGAAAGCTTTTATCCTGCATATTTTCCAGCATGAGTTCGATCTAATTAGCTTCTTTTACTCAGGTTATGCTGACAGATTTTGGACTGGCCAAGCAATTTGAGGAGAATACCAGATCAAATTCTCTGTGTGGGACAGTAGAATACATGGCACCTGAAATTGTTCTTGGAAAAGGGCATGATAAAGCAGCTGACTGGTGGAGCGTTGGAATACTGCTGTTTGAAATGCTTACTGGAAAGGTTAGTTTTCAGGAGTAAATTAAATTCAATTGTTTTTGAGGTCGTTAACATTAGTCGGTGAGATGGCATGAGCACGTGAAATTTGGTGCCTTGGAGTAAAAACAGTCATCTACATCCTGTTATGATAGCAGCGAACATAAGGGAGATAAGTATTTCAAACGTTACCATATTTATTGTTTTAATTTGTTTTCCCATCTGTTTCTGCAGCCGCCATTTATTGGAGGGAATCGACAAAAGATTCAACAGAAAATAATCAAGGATAAGATCAAACTGCCTGCATTTCTGACCAGTGAAGTGCACTCTTTGCTTAAAGGGGTTAGTATACTGTGTTTGCTGATCTCTCGTCCATTTACAATGCGAAATGGATTAGTATATTGTTTACGCCTTATTTACTCATTCGGCAAGGTAACTTGTGTTTCAGCTTCTGCAAAAGGATCCAAGCAAGCGGCTTGGCAGTGGCCCAGATGGCAGCGACGAGATCAAGCGCCACAAGTGGTTCAAGTCCATCAACTGGCGAAAGCTTGAAGCTCGAGAGATTGAACCTGGTTTCAAGCCGAAGGTTGGAGGCAAAGATTGTGTTGCCAACTTTGATGAACGATGGACAAACTTGCCTCTGCTAGACTCTCCGGCAGCAAGTCCAAGGCCAGGCGAGAATGAATTTGCTGGATTTACATATGTGAGGCCTAGCCCATTTCTGCTTAAGCCTCGGTCTGTTATGTAGCCGACTTTCTTCGTTGATCGGTTAGATTATGCTGCGGTGACACTAAGTCATTTCTTTTGAGTTTCTGCTCTTTTTTCATGTCTGCTTAATTATTAGCAACAATACTGTTTGATACTTTCAACAGAGACATCTTATATGGCATGTATTGTTTAGGATTGTTCGCAATTTCAAGGATTTTTTTTATTAGAATATCAAGATGAGATCGAAGGGGGTTTAGTATTTGGTAGCACAACGAAACTTCCCATCCATGCTTAAGCTTTCATACCCTTTTAGTGGAGGAAGAAACAAAGTATATCTTGACCAACTTCTCTTGAAGCATGGAACTGAGGTTCTTGATCTCCTCGACGTCTTGCGCAAATTGGTAACTTGGGTAGCAATACTAGACTAAACTCATCAACGACATACTGGATATATATAGGAAGGTTGGTAAAAGTAAGACCACTTGGGTACGAGCCAACAGTCAGACTTATTGAAATTAATTATTAAGATATATATTTTTTGAAATCCAACCTTACAGATATGATTTTAAGAGTAATTTAACGAGAAGCATATGTTAAGTTGGTTATTTTTTACTTAAAAAGTTTTTTTTAATAGTAAAAAATGAACAGCTCTTATGACACCAAAAAAATTGGTAGTACCAAGATTAATTTTTTTTAAAATGATTTGAACTACAACATGATTTATATTAAATTAGTATTTATAAACACATTAGAAGGTTCATATTTTCTTTAAAATACTTTTAATATGAGTTTAAGAGGACTCAAACAGCAGAATTGCACAATAAATTTCATCCTTTGAGCCCTACACAGAAAACTCATTTCTCCTCGCTTTTATGAACAACAGCCAATGCTTCAGCCCGTCTAACCCAGAAGCACCACTTTGAACGCAGCACAAGTGAACGCATTCATTCTACCTAAAGTTATTGAAGCCCCTACTAGTTATGCCACTAGAGCACACACATCGGGTATTGAACTGTAGATCTCCTTAAACTTAATCGAAGGTTCTAAGTCCGACTGCCGAGCCAGGTGGACAGAAACTGTTCTCAAACATCTTTATATATATATATATATCTCCTTAAGCTTAATCGAAGGTTCTAAGTCCGACTGCCGAGCCAGGTGGACAGAAACTGTTCTCAAACATCTTTTATATATATATATATATATATAACGTCAGATATTTAAGGCTCTTGGCAAATGAAACAGTTTATAACCGTTTCATGAATCTAAAATGCTTTTGAAGGTGTTACATGAATCTATCTTAATCTTTAGCCAAATTCGTGAAATAATTACATATTGTTTCAATTGTCAAATGGACCCTTATGTCTCAAAGGAATTTTGACGTTCGCATAAAAATGTATGGCTGTGGCAAAGAGTGAGTTCTCGTCGTGTAAACCTTTAAGGACTAGCACAAGCTGAGGACTAAGATAATTATTCACCAGATCATTTCAATGCACGGTTCAACTTCTTGTTCTCACATTAGGCACCTTACCACCGTGTGACTCAAAAAATGAAGGTTCTTCTGCGAACCTGGATGGGGTTAATGGAGGCCCGGAGGGCACATCGCAACTGTTTCCAGAATTCTAGCAATGTGCATGCGATATTTTGTATTTTACAACTAAATTAGGATTATTTAAATATGTGAATTAATAAAATATAAAAAAATACCCACAATTTTGAATAAACTGGTCCAGGAGTTGAATCATAAGTTATGAACCATGAGTATTACATCTATATACATGTTGGAGAAGCTGCCCGTGGTGAAACGGTGGAGTCTCCTCTCTTCCCCCAGCTGTAATAATTATGTTATACACATTAATTGTTCTGTACACCATTTATTATGCAACAGCACTGCATGGTGAGAATGCATAGTCACATATACATGCAGACCATCCATCTTTAATATTTCTTGAGGTCATGATGAATAAACTCATCTTCACAAATGTCGAAATGTAGGTTTACTAAATAAGGAGCTCCAAGTTTAAACACACACACACACATATATATATATATATATATATACAGTCAGAAAATTGTGGCTAAGAATAAGAGCACTAATTATAAAATTTTACAATTTTTAAGTGGTACAAAATGTAAACAAGAAAAATTCTCTGAAATATCAATACGAAAATATGAACTTTTTTTGGGTAAGTGTTTATATATATATATATATATATATATATATATATATATATATATATATATATATATATATATATATATATATATATATATATATATATAACGAGAACTAATTTTTGCCCACGTGGGCTCATTCTTGTGTCTAAGCAAGACCTCAGCTCGTCTGAGAATGCACGTGGGATACACACAACAATATGGATCATATAAATGGTCCTCACCCAAGCCCTCGTCTTCTAGGGTATAAGACATGCTTTCGGTGTTTTATAGCGATATTGACTTTAGCTACTTGGTTCAAAAAGAAAGGTTCATCCCTATGCACTCTTAAATAGTTGAACCTAAAGAACTCTTGGGTGGTGGCCAAGCACAAAATTTGGAATACTTTGGCCCTTAAAATTAGCATTTAGCAGGAAGAGAGAGAGAGAGAGAGACAGAGATGCATGAATTAATACCACCTAAAATGGGGCTTGGTTGCATGTTCGGCTCCCTTTACATGACAAGGCCTTATACTGATGGGCCAAGGCGTTGTTGGAGTAGAAAACCGAAGCTGGTTATGTACACACCCTTGTGTATGCATTGTGTACACACCCTTGTGTAGAACATCATGGAACATAAATTGTTCCTTTTCTGGTGGGTTCTTTTTGGGCTTCACATTCGAAAATAGTTGCTGTTTTGGTTGTTTTGGTGACCGATTATTTTCACCTCGCTCTCTTGTCATCACTTTTCTCGTCATTTTTTCATTTCGTCGTCTCTCGTATCTCTCTGTGTCTGTGTAGGTATGTTGTGCACAGTAGCAAAGACCAACATAATCTATATTCATGAGCTGTGGTGGTGGTTGCAGAAGATGGCATCTCCCCTGCTTCACAGTCGGCATGCTGATCAAGAAGAGCGCTCCGGAGACTACACGGAGGTGGCGGAGATGGCCGCTGCCTGGTGATTCCTCTGGAGAGAGGCATGGCGCCTCTGGTCCATCGCGGCGCCGATTGTGCTGCAGCTGTTCTGCCTCTACGGGCTGAAGGCCACCACCCTCGTCTTGGTCGGCCACCTTGCAGACCTCCAAGTCTCGGCCGCCACCATCAGCCTCACTGTCCTCTCCAACTTCTCCTTCAGCTTTCTGGTAAACTCCTCTTCTGTACAACACAATGTCATGCTTTTGACAAAATCGGCGAAGCTGGACTTTGGATTCCGATTAATTGCATCGAATTATGTTCAGAAATCTATTAAATAATATGACTGAATTGAAGGTGACTCATGGAACGGGAAGGATCTAAAAATTTTGAAGATAAGGAAAATTAATACGTAAATGTATGTCTTTCTACACTGATATGCAAATCTTTTAGTTGAAGATAAGGAAAATTAATACGTAAATGTATGTCTTTCTACATAGAGATTTTAAAAAGTTAGAGATGCATGTGATCCCCTGTTGGGAAAGGGGAGGAAGAAGAAAAAGAAGTTAGGAGAATGAAAAAGATGAAAACTGAAAAAGAACAACAAATTATTGAGAGCAAGTAGATGGACTACAACTCAACTTGAATCAACAGTGATTCCTACACATCTATTTAGGGTGTGCGAATGACGGTGAATGGGTCCGGGCAAAAGGGGTGTACCCTAGAGCTTGCTGGTTTCTTTAAAAGGCTGCCGACTCAAGATATATGGAAGAAGGGTGGCTGTATCCTAGCCTCCAGATGTTTCATGTGTCAGGAAGAGAAGGAGATGGCGGATCATGTTTTTCTTCTCATGCCTCATAGTGGGGAAGGTGTGGAAATTTGTTTGTTTTGAATTTCGCAGCAAAACCTGTCCGCAGTCTAATGTAGCACACTGTAGAAAATAGATCAAATAATAGAAGAGAACACAATTTTACGTGGTTCGGTCAATCAGACTTACGTCCACGAAAAACAACTTCACACCCTTCGTGTGATTTTTCTCATTATGTTGTGCATAGAAAACATTACATAATAATGTTTCAGTCGGAACGAAAGAGGGGAACGAGCAGAGCAAAGGCTCTTTACAAGGCAACATTAGCAGCATTAAGGAAAGTATTCATGGCAGTTTGGAAATTTCCAAAGGAGATCATTCTCCAACGCTCGTCCAACGTTCCTCTCAACGTTAATGTCCTCCAACGTTAATGATTCAATGGGTGGAAGACAAAAACGACAACCATCATTTTCAACACTCCCCCTCAAGTGGGGTGTAGATATTCGTACATCCCCATTTGCTCAATATTTTTTTATGTAACTCTCGAGTCAAGCCTTTAGTGAGTCTGTTGACCAGCTGTTCTGAACTTCTGATGTAGGGGGTAGATATTTTGCCTTTTTGTACTTTCTCATGAACATAATGACAAATCTATTTCTATATATTTGGTTCTTTCATGAAAAAACGAATTTGCTGAAATATGAATAGCGATCTGATTATCATAGTGCAAAGGCATAGGAAGATGAACTTGTAGCCCAATTTCTGATATAAGGGTTTTAATCCATGTAAGTTCACTAGCTGTTGTAGCCGTAGCTCGATATTCTCCTTCAGCACTAGATCTGGATACAACACTCTGTTTTTTGCTTTTCCAAGACACAATATTTCCTCAAACAAACATACAGTAGCCAGTTGTAGATTTTTTGTTTGAACTCCTTGAATTTGATGATGACCATTCCTTTTGTACCATATGCCTTGTCTTGGAGTTCCTTTTAAGTATTGCAGAATGCGACGAACAATTTTTCAATGATGTTCTGTGGGTGCATGCATACACTGGCTGGCTACACTGACTGCGTAGGTTATGTCCAGTCTAGTAATGGTCAAGTATATAAGTTTTCCTACTAGTCGTCTTCCTTGTTACAGACTGGATCCTCTTGAGTAATTTCAACTTTTTGTCCAACTTCAATTGGCGTCTCTACTGGCTTGCACCCAATTTTTCTGACTTCTTTAAGCAAGTCAAAGGTATATCTTCGTTGAGAGAGCAATAGACCCTTGCTTGAGTGAGCAATTTCTATGCCTACGAAATAACGAAGCTTTCCCAAATCCTTTATGTCAAAAACATTGTGAAGCAATTCTTTAGTTCTCAAGATCTTTTCTTCATCAGTCCCTATTACGATAATGTCATCCACATATACAAAGTACGATAACCAGATTACCATCCTCTATTTAATAAGTAAAGAATTGTAAGCATTGCTTCTTACGAAACCATGTTCTTCTAAAAATTACTCAACCGGTAGTGCCATGCCCTTGGAGATTGTTTCAAGCCATAGATTGCCTTGTGAAGCTTGCACACCAATTTTTTCTTAGCTTCTTGAGGATGTTCAGAAGGAAGATTCATGTACACTTCTTCTTTCAAATCTCCTTGCAGAAAAACATTTTTAACATCAAGTTGATATAAGGGCCAATTATAATTGCATGCAACTGATAATATCACCCTTATTGTATTCATTTTTGCTACACGCGCAAAGGTCTCTTCATAATCTAAGTCTTGAGTCTCTGTATACCCTTTTGCGACAAGTCTGGCCTTATATCTTTCAATACTCCCATCGCTTTTGTATTTTATTTTAAACACCCAGCGACACCCAATAGCCTTGTTTCCTGGAGGTAGCGTAACAATATCCCAAGTTTTGTTTTGATGTAAGGCACTAAGTTCTTCATCCATGGCTTTTAACCACATCGAGTCTCTTTTTGCTTTTTCATATGTAGTTGGCTCTGAACAATTAGAGAATCTTGATATATATGTTCTATACATGTGGTTAATCTTCTCGTATCCAATATAATGTTCTATAGGATAGCTTGTAGAAGTATAAGTGATGTAATCTGATAACCGAGTAGGTGGCTTGACTTGTCGTTCTGATCTTCTCATAGTGATTTGGGTGTCATTTTGGCTGGCAGCCACTATACTGGTTTGTGTATCATTGTGATGGTTTGGAGCTGCAATTTCAGTATTGGCCTCTTGGAATCTTTATGGTGAATTTTGGATTCTTCTTATGACTGTAAACTCATTGTAAGGATCCATAGTTGGTAGCACGATCTTCCCCTAAAGGCAAGTTTCATCAAGAATGTTAGATGTAGGAGAAAACTTTTCTTTCATAATACGATTTTCTGGTATTGAGTGATGAAAGTAAGGTGTGTTTTCATCAAACACAACATCTCTGGGAATAAAAAGTCATTTTTTTTCTATACTATAGCATTGATATCCTTTTTGTGAGATAGAATACCTTAGAAAAATACATTTAAGAGCACGACTACTAAGTTTATCTATGTTTTATCGTTGTCTAGAAACAAAAGCAACACATCCAAAGGTTCTCATGTGGTTTAAATTGAGCTTATGTCCCTTCAAAATTTCAAGGGGTGCACGATCCTGAAAATTTTTGCTAGGCAATCTGCTAATAATATAACAAGCATTCATGATGGCATCACTCCAATAAATCTTAGGGACATTCATTTGAAATAATAAAGCACGAGTAACTTCAAGAAGATGCCAATTTTTCCTTTCGACGACTCCGTTTTGTTGAGGAGTGCCCACACAAGTGAATTGATGATCAATGCCACATTGTTTTTCAAAAAACTCAAATTTAAAATTTTTGTATTCAGTACCATTATCAGTCATTTAATATTTTGATTTGTTTTTCATATTGATTTTTCACCATATTATAAAACGTTTGAAATTTATCAAAAACTTCATCTTTAGAATTGAGCAAATAAATCCATGTAACCTTTAAGAAATCGTCTATAAATATGACATAATACCGAAAACCAGAATATGAAACCACAGGGGCTGGGCCCCACACATCAGAATGAACCAAATTAAAGGAATTTTCAGTATTAGTATCAGACTTCGGAAAGGGAGGCCTACTCATTTAGCATAGCGACACACATCACATGTTTGACAATCATAATAATATGTAGGAAATAAACAATTTAGTTTGTAGCTAGAAGGGTGGCCTAATCTTTTGTGCTACAATGAGCTATCAAGTCTAGCAACGATGGCCTTGCTTTCTTGTTACAGTACATATAATCCTTTAGCTAATCTTCCTTTACCAATCATCTTCTTCGACAATCTATTCTGAAAAACCACATCATGAAGTGAGAATATAACATCACAGTTCAATTCCCTAGTGAGCCTAGAAACAGATAATAAATTTGTAGATAGACTAGGAACTATTAGAGCATTAATATTTTGTTCACAATCAAGAAGATGAACATTACTAATACTACTTTTAGGTTTGATCCATTTGCAATAATCACATAGTCATTTCCATGTGCACGTTTAATATACGATTGATCTATAACTGAGGTGCATATGTGTTCACTTGCTCCAGAGTCAATAACCCAATCAAAGTGAGTAGAAAACATACCCGAAGTATTTGCACTAGCTGCGGAGGCCACCATAGCAGTTGTTTCTTTTTGTTTGCAGACATTTTGTAGAAGTTTTCGGCTGAGCAGTCACGTCAACATTTTTTGTAGCAGCGGAATGGCCTGTTGCAGTTGGTTCATTTGATCGACAAATCAAAGGTTGGCCTGGCTTTCCATGCAATATCCAGCACCTCTCACGGGTATGTCCGTCCTTCTTACAATAGGTACAGGTGAACTTGTTGCGATTTTGGTTTTTTGGTTTATTTCCAAAGAAACTGTGGTTGTCTTTCCTTCCCGTGGTGGCAGCAAAGGCAGTGGTATTGGTAGTAGTATATGCTGTCTTATCTAAACCATCAACTAATGGAATAGCTTGTGGCTTGTGTTGATCTGAGTTCATGACACATCTACGAGTTTCTTCTCTCATAAGCATAGATAAGATATTGTTGACTGAGGGTAGTTCCAGCGAGAGAAGAATTTGACTTCGGAGATGCTCAAAGTCATTTCCAAGACCAGCAAGAAGTTGAAAGGCTTTCTCATGTTCTGTAAGCTTTTTTGACGGAGCATTATCCGAGTAAGTCATGGTACATAGGTCATATTCATCTCATAGACGTCTCATTTTACCATAGTAACCAGCAACGCAAAGTTCATCTTTCTTTAAACTATGGATTAAGCATGACAATTGATACACCTGAGCCACATTATTTTGTTCACCAAACATTTCTTGGGCATTAATCCATATGTCACGGGCAATAGTAGCAAGCATAAAATTTTCAGCAATTTTTGATTCCATGGAATTTAAGAGCCACAACATAACCATATCATTGACCGATTTCCATTCCTTATACTTAGCATCATGAATTTCTGGTTTAGTAATTTCTCCATCAACATATCCGAGTTTTGATCTACTACTAAGATATAAGGAAACGGATTTCGATCAAGAGAGATAATTTCTTTCATCTAGCAAAATATAGGTGATTTTGGAACTTGGTACTTGTTCTTGAACGAGTATTCGTTCAAAAAAAAAATCTGACGCCACGTTTGTTGCAGCCATGAAGAAACACCAACTTCGAGTACCCGCTCTGATACCATGTAGAAAATAGATCAAATAATAGAAGATGACACAATTTTATGTGGTTCGGCCAATCAGACCTACATCCACGAGAAACAACTTCACACCCCTCGTGTGATTTTTCTCATTATGTTGTGCATAGAAAACATTACATAATAATGTTTCAGTCCCATTAAGGAACAAAAGAGGGGAACGAGCAAAGCAAAGGCTCTTTACAAGGCATCATTAGCATTAAGAAAAGTATTCATGGCAGTTTGGAAATTTCCAAAGGAGATCATTCTCCAACGCTCGTCCAACGTTCCTCTCAACGTTAATGTCCTCCAACGTTAATGATTCAACGGGTGGAAGATAAAAACGGCAACCATCATTTTCAACACGCAGGAACTCAAAGCTTGGATCAAATATCTGTTTTCAGTTAGATGGATCAACCCCTGTTATCAGGTTTGCTTTCACGGAATTATATGGAAGTTGTGGCAGTGACCGAATAGATGGCATGATGGAGGGTTTAAAGCATTTTGCTGATGGAACTTGCAGAGAAGTTTGGAAAAACAATTCAGAGATATTCTTACAGGCTCTTAAGCATAAGAAAGAGGACCATCTAGCCTATAGCCTGCGGATCAAAGAGGGGGTCATATCGGTGGATTGGCCCTTGAAGCTTGTTCCATGCATACTGGCAATTTCTACATTGTCTCTAATCACAAGGGTTGGGTTTCCAAATTGAGAGCTGCTTTGGAAGGCAGAGCTCTTATTAGGACTGACCTTGTTTGGATCAGGAAGTTGGCTTTAAAGTTTTCCTTTTTTTTCGATTGATCTCCCAGTTAGGGAGATGGTATGTACTTTTGCTTTTAATTCCAGTGGATAGGCTACGTGCCTTCCTATTGCTTTTCTTTCATTCTTTGTAAACGCTATTCTTTTTCTGATATCAATCAAAGTGATGGAGGGCACCGCTCCAACAGAAACATTTTCTTGAAAAAGCTGTAATGTCTGCGGAGAACGTTCTACAATAATATTGTTAGTTCATGAAGTTTTTTGAAAGTCCAGTTTATCGGGTGGCTCCATCACTGAATTTAGGTTCGATTACAAAGCTTACCCACCATTAATCGATTTCGATAATTTTTGAAAATTTTAACTTTTTAGTTCATTCATCTCTTTATTAAATCATTGATTAATATAGAATAGACAATCAATCAGGTTTGTTAGTATATGAATTTAACTATATATATATATATATATTGAGAGAGAGAGAGAGAGAGCCGATAAAATGGGAATCTATACTAAAATTTGGGTACAACAAGTCTCTCTCTCTCTCTCTATATATATATATATATATATATATATATATATATATATATATATATATATATATATATATATATATATATATNTCTATATATATATATATATATATATATATATATATATATATATATATATATATATATATATATATATATAGAGAGAGAGAGAGAGAGAGAGAGAGAGAGAGAGAGAGCCGATAAAATGAGAATCTATACTAAAATTTGGGGACAAGAAGTCTCCCAGTTACAATAACAAATGCAAAATAGAAACAAAAAGATGAAATATACAATACAATGCACAGTAAAACAAAATAAGAGGGGTGGGGAGAGAGTGGGAAGCCAGAGTGGCACAATCACTCAATCGCAGATGGAGAACGACGTCGTATCCGAATGGCAAAATGTACATCCCCCTGTACAAGACAAGCCACAGACTCCGACGAAGAGAAGGTGCACCTGAAGACCCTATTGATGTGCTCTTCCCAAATGCGCCACCAAGTAGAAATGAGCCACAACCTTCAGACACGACCCCAGGAAACAGCCAGGAGGGAGAAGGACATAAGATGGAAATAAGACGAGTGGAGGGTGGGTCTGGAAGGCTACTAACAAGGAAAGGTCAGGAAGATGCAAGAACACTAAAGAAGAAATGGCAAGAGGTAAAAAGGTGGACCCGATATTCAGCCGCGACATGACAGAGGGGACACTGGTTAGCTAAACTGATGCCAAGGTGTTGCAAGTAGTCAAAGGTTTTGATGTGGCCAACAAGAAGAAACCAAACAAAAGCAATGACACAAGAAAAAGGGCCAGAAGACCAAAGGGATTGGGGTGAGAGTAACGCCATAGAAGAACCAAATGAGTCTAGGTAGTAAGAAGAAAAAGTGAATCCACGAGAATGTTAAAGAGGCCAGGATGGAGATGCGAACACTGGGAGGTCAGCAAGGCGGAGGAAAAGAGAAAGGGCAGAAAGCAGATCATACTAAAAGTGGGAGGGAGAGGGGTGAGAGATGGGAGAACTCCAAACACCAGGGGAAGGCAGGTCAAATTTGAAGCAATGGAAGAATGCTCAGTTGCCAGATGCCACTACCAAGAACACAGAGAAGACTCATAAGTCCGACTAAGATTGGTAACCCCAACACCCCCAAGAAGACATGGAAGGACAACTATATCCCAATGCGCAAGGCGATCCGAAGGCCGATCACCATCCCAGATAAAATTGTGAATGATCTTGTCAAACATTTTCAAAACAGCCACAAGAGGTCGAAAGACCGCCAGAGCATGGAGGGAGACAACACAAAACAATGCTTAGCATGAGTAATACGACCTAGGAGAGAAAGCAGCTTTCTCTGCCAACACTAGAGGATATCAACAAACTTCTGATCCACGCCATTCCAAAAGGTGGGGAGAGAGAGAGAAACCTATGCACCACATATGTACACATGTACACAACATATTTCTCTCCCCCTCCTTTATCTCTTCTTCTTCTGGTGCTGCTGTGTTCTCTGGTCTAGGGGACCTTTCCCGTTTGTAACAAAGCACAACATTTTTTAACTTTCTGAAGTAAGTATTGAGGCTTTACTTACATTGACTATGTTTTTAATGTAAATGTGAATATTTGGAATGAAATATTATAATATGACGAGTATAAAACTTGAATAAATGAGCATAACTAGGAATTATACATTATTTAAATAAGCATACTTTAAAAAATATGAATCATGCATTTATGCAAAGACGGTAAGAAAATCCATTCTATCATATGTAATTCGAGCTAGCAACAAATTGGAGATTAACCATAAATATATTTATTTGTTCATTTAACATCCAAATTCATAGTGGCTTGTTATACTTGACAACATTTATTGATTATTTTAGGTTTGCCTATTTTACTTTATTAAAAATAAATTTGAAGCCTTTGAAAAAATGAAGAATATAACAATGTTGTGAGGTATACTAAAGTAATAAGATCTAATCAAGAAAGTGAATATACCTTGAACAAATTGGAATATAGATTGCTTAAGGTGGAAAGAAGTAGATAAAAAATAAGGCCTAGAATACCACAACAAAATTGTGTAGCCGAGGGGTATAACAAAATCCCCTTGAACATAATGAAATCTATTTTAGCAAGAATACAATTATCCATAGTCTTTTGGGTGAATCTATATTAAGAACTATATACACTTTAAATCGAACGCCCTGCAAAGCAGTTTGATCCCAATGCGTATAGATGGGCTGGTATAAAGCCAAATGTAGGTCATCTCAATAGATTGGGATATGTAGCTAAAATTAAGATCATAGATGCAAAGTGTGACAAGTGTCTTATCTTGACGAATTTAGATTGGTAGGAAGCTCTAGTGTTAACTTTGCTCACTGAAAAGCTGATAGAAAAGTCTACTTCTAGTTTTGTATTTCTTTTCGGAAGTAAAGTCATAGTGTGACCTGTAAGAAATAAAATGACTATGTCAACATACTTAGGAAGCTACAGCCACCTTTGCCATTTGGATATTGAATTGCATCTTTAACAAAAAAAATAGCTCAATACATATATCCTTAACAGAAATCGAATGTCTAATATTATATTGTGATAATCAAGCAAGACAAAAAATGAAGAGTTAGTTCAAGGTAAGCATACAATAGTAAGATAATGAGAAAAATGAACTTGTAGTTGACTATGCATATAATATAATTGTTAATTTCTTAAATAAGAGAATTTCAAAAGATTTGTTTCGAAGTATATAGATTGTATAGGTTGAGGTATTTATGAAGGATGTTACAAAGAAAACCTTCTGCTGCATAATTGTGAAGAGGTTTAGCCACAACCACTTGATGCACATTAATTTCAAAATTCAAATCTTTACAAAAAATAATTTTTTTATAAAACTATTTTTCCAAATATCTCTCACTGGCCACATCCACAAGTCTGGACTGATGGAGAATCCAATGAGTCTGCTTTATATTGCACAACACTCTCTACATAAAAATAACTATATCTAACATAAACATTCGAGTTTTGCTTCTTTGAAGCAAATCTATAGACATCACTCACTTTTCTTTTTCTCTTTCTACCTTTTTCTTCTCCCTCCCTCTCTCCCTCTATTCTCCCTATTGCCATGTGGGGTATAGTATAGCTGGCCAAATTGGCGGGCTGGTGAAAGGCAATTGTCAATTTGTTTCTTATGAGCACTAATCCTTTGGAATGGAAACGGAGAATTTGCGACACTCAACTTGATGAGTGTACCGCTTCTTGCCCAGGACTGGAAATTGCTGAGAGTGCTCTCTCTCATTAAAGTGATCATTAATCTGGATCTATAATCCTTCGTTTAGGGAGGCCAAACATATGAGTGTATTTGGACTAGAGTTGTCATGATAAGCCTAATCGGCCAAATCGAATCAAATTGGCACCAAACCAACTTGATTCATTGACTGATTCAAGGTGTCTCAGGTCAGTATTTATTTATTTGTTCTTTTTAATCATTTACTTTTGGGTATTCCTGATTATTTTTATATTAATATTAATCTATTCTTTAAAAAATATATTTTTTTAAATTTTTTTGTCCCATTCATACTCAATTCAATTGAATTGACAACTCGGCTGACTAAATGAATCGGAAAACCTACCAATTCGGTTCAGGAAACTGAGTTTTACAACATTGGTGTTAATTCCCTTAACAAGATCTCTATTCAGTTCTCATGGGGCTACTAAACAAAAGCTTCTTCTGTCTTGTCTTTTTCATTTTGTTCTTAGGGAGGCATTCTTTCAGTTCATTGCCTTTTTCTTATGTTTTCTAGGAAGGCTGCATCAGGGACTTCCAGGCATCCAAACACTTGTTTGTATGGTTAGGGCAAAGCAGGAAATCTACCTGCTTATTTGATGTAATTTAAAATATGGTTTTGGTACTCTTTATCTATTAAATAATAGGCTCAATATAGTCTAGGAGATATTGGAAGATCCATGAAGCTCTTTGAGTATCTCCCCAAATGATTATTTGCTTGTTCTTTTGTCTGATAATGGAGGTGTTGCTATTGGAAGAGGGTGGCAAGCATTAGTTGCTTACATAAACTTGGGCTGCTATTATATCCTTGGTCTTCCACTTGTCTTTCTCTTGGGCTACACATTCAATTTCAATATGTATCCTGCCTCCAAGGTATATTCATCAGTTTTTTGTTCTGTTTTGTAACTAATTCATTCAAGTGGTTTCTTACAGACATGCCCTTACCTTAACAACCTTACATACAAATAGATTTTGTTACTATTAGGTCCCCTTTGGCAGTGAAAACGGGTAAACACTGTTTCTTGTATCTGCCTAAAAATTTGGGTCAGATTCATGAAACACTATAATAAATTCTTCCATTGTGGTAAATACATGGAACAATTTGTTACTGTTCTGATTGCTCCTAGACAACACCATCACTTTTACTATAGGATACACTAATCAACTATACATTTCCTTGGAGTCTCAATATCAGACACTTAGGTTAGGGATTAAAACCAGATCCTTTAATTTTTTGTTATTATCTTACATAAAATATAAACATCTTAATACATTCATAAAAACTAGTTTGATATAAAACCTTTTTTGAAACAAGTTGTTTTTATGAAAAATGATTTTCTATTATCAAAATGTTGATGCTATGAGAGCCATTCATTTTTGTTTGTCACTATTAAAACCCCAAAAATGATCAACTTAATATATATTTTAAAGATCATACTAAAAAGGTTGGATTTCAAAAAAATACTTTAAATATCATATTTAAAGGATCTAGCTTTTGTCCCTGACCTATTGGTCTAGTTTCTACCATTCATTCCCTTCTCTTGCAGTCTAAAAACCAAACACTTAGGTGATGAATAAAAGCCGGATCTTTTAATTTTTTGCTAAAAACTTATTTTAAATAAAATATAAACATCCTATTATATTTATAAAACTATATATATATATATATATATATATATATATATATATATATATATATATATATATATATATATATATATATATATATATATGTGTGTGTGTGTGTGTGTGTGTGTGTGTGTGTGTGTAGCTTTACATTAGTGGCCATACTGTTTGACAGTAATTGTCATGGACAACCTTATTAGGGCATTTGGTGCGGCATGCTTTGTGGAACTGCACTGCAAACACTTATTTTGTTGGGGGTCGTATCGAAAACAAACTTGATATATATGTCTAAAGGTAACATTATATTGGTGCAATAAACAATCAAAGCTTGAATTCAAATGCCATCGATCTCCATTTTTATTTTCAGTGAGTTATGTCTAACATGAATATTATATTGATGAAAATAATTAGTCCATTTTGAATTCAATTAACGCCACAGATCTCCATTTGTTTATTTTCTATTTTGCGATTAATTTCTTTCGATCATTAACATGAATACGACGCTTCCAATTAATTGTGATTTCCAGTTTTCCAATCGATCACCATGAGTTGACTTGGGGAGGTTGAATGGTTGATCGAATCGGCCGAAGCGGCCCATTTGATGAATCGACCGAACCAGCGATTCAGATGAATTTGCCACGAATTGGCCAAATATACACTGGTTAACTAAAACAAAATCAAAGCAGGCATCCGTTGAATGATTGAGAAGACATATAAGGTGGATTTTAAGGGCGTTTGACAATATGAACACTATCTTTAAATGTTTCTCAATTTTAATTACTTTTTTTTTTAAAACCAAATGTTTCATCAAGAAACTTTTGTATAATTTTGTTTGTCAAACAAAATAATATGTAATTGTTTTATGAATATGGTCCAAAAGATTGACTCTTGAAAAGTGTTTTGTGAATCTCCACAATTTTTTAGGCAGATTTATGAAATAAATGCAAACTGCACCAAATGAGTCCTATGAGTTTAACATTTTTATTGCAAATGAGAGATAGGTAAAGATAAACTGTATTATTTTTTAATACACTAAATCCTTTTTTCTAATATTCCAATATAAGACGACTTTAGAGGTCATACTTTTTGTCAGCCACGTCGATCGATCTCTTCTCCCCCAAATCTATGTTTTCCCAGTAACTTTTATCTTTGCCCAAAGGTCTCGACAGAAATTCATGGACACATAGGAGGCTTATTTAAAGCCCACATTTTGTGGGACTTACTGTCTAAACAAACGCCGGATTTTGGTATCGTGAATCTGAAGTCTCTTTTAGTTAGCAAAAACTTCAAATTTAAAATCCAACCAGAGAGGACGATCAGAACTAAAATCCCAAGTAAAAAGAAAAAGGCATGATAATGAATAAGGTTTTGATATAAATAAGTTAATTCAGCATATGAAGATACTTAGCTCGTGTTTTCGTTACTTATGCAGCAAACTACGGTGTATTTAAAAGTATATCTCGAGACACTCCATTTAAACGGACTTCCCTGAAGCTGCCAACTTACACACCTTTAAAACATAGTGTAATTGGTGAAACTGGCAAACTGGTGAAAGTTCAGCTGTTAATTTGATTTATTTTTGTTGCTATTCTTCTGTACTGCAAATGGTGAATGTTTGATGGTTAGCTGACAAGTTTCCTATTCTCCACTCAAGCCTCAAAGCATCCTTAAAGCATTGAAAGAGAAAATGATAAAGAGCTTTGGCCTCTCTAGGGTCCTTCCGGGATCCCCTAGCTGCCAGCTTATGCCCTTTCATTCTCCAGTTGCCAGCAATGGGGACGCGGAAATGCAGGCCCAAAGCATTGCCCACTTCATTTAGACTTCCAGGTCCATGGTTGAGTGGATCCCACCATATTTGGTGGTTCTTTATGTTGCCACTGCCTGTGATCCCCTTGTTTCTCTCTCTCCCTGTGCCATCAAAGTGATGGGTAGCGCAAGTTGGATTGGATGGAGTGTTGTAGTCACATTCTCAATTCAAATCTTGGAGGGTAATCAATATTAAACTTATAATTGGGGGTGCCATTACAGAGGCTAAGTTAATAAGTTATTCTCTTTCATATATATATATATATATATATATATATCATCCAACCGGTGGGAGGTGTCAACCGGCGCGTTTTGTTCCGGTTTGCTCTCCCCCACAGCGCAACCACCATTGATAAAAAAGTGAAAACGGTGCATGTGCAGAAGCCGCGTTGATGTCAACGTGATCACCTGGCGGGATGGCCCAACTATCTACACTGCCCATGTGGTGTTTCATGTTTGCACCCCACCTTCACAATTCATTATTCAAACAAAACTGGATGACGCTATCCCACTGCTGGGGTATATATATCGTATGAATGATTTAGATATATAGGTTTTAGCGCAACTTTTGACATATTTGCAGGCAACCACTTGAAATTTAAGAAATTACAATGACAGCTTCAATTTTATAAACTTTTGATAGCAAGAGCGGAACTACAGTTTGAAAATTTTAATGAGAGCAGAAATATAGTTTTTCAAAATTTTTATATTCATTAAAAAATTTAGAACTTTTAAATTTTTCATGTCACATTTTGAATTTTTAAAAATCTGAGAAGCCATGATGCTCTGCTGCCCCAACCCACCATGTATATATAGAGAGAGAAAGACAATTTAAATATAACCTCCTACACAATTTAAATCAGTCTTCAAAATTATGAATAATCAATGTTGTATTCAGTAACATCATTGATTCTTCGAAATGTCAAAACCGGTTGAGAATCAAAAGATGCTTGGTAATCATTTGGAAAGTTCGCAAATTTACAAATTCAAAAGTGGAAATTTACCGCTAAATGGACTTGTTTCTGTCCGAATTCAGGCCTCTGGATCACATGCCGAAAATGAAAGGCATAGACCACGATCTTTCATTTCGCGTGAGCTGAAATTGAGATCATTGCTGTTCAAGAACAGTCTAGAAAGAAGAACATTCTGGTTTGTTCTAAATTGAAGTTGACAATTGGATGGGCCTCGAGGGCCGTATCATAACTGGTAAGGACATGGGCTCATAGATAGTGCATTCTGGTCGATTCTCGTGGATCCTATTCCCTTGGGCTATCAAGAGGTGAGAGTTTTTTATGGAGCTGAAGTTAACTACCATCTATTTAGGCCCCAACTAAGCCGGGGGTACTCGATAGGTACACAACCCGAAAAAAACTAGCCTGGGCTGGCCTAATAATATATCAAGCGGGTATTATGTATTTTATTAAAAATGTATTTTACATTCAATTTTTTTATTTTTATATTTAAAAAATATTTTTTAATTTAATTGGGTCAGGCCGGCCCTGAGCTCGGGTATCGAGTATTGGGCCCACGCCCGGGGTCGGGTTTCGGATGTTGGGCCAACGCAGGCTCGACTAGGGGTGCACAACGAGTCGAGCTACTCGTGCTCGACTCGTTTAAGCTCGACTCGTAAGCGAGTTCGAGCTGCTTCATTAGTTAAACGAGTTCTGCTCGAATTCACGAGTCGACTCGTTAAAGCTCGACTCGGCACAATTAGTTAAAATACTGGTTTTAAAAAAATCGGCTCAGAAGCTTCTCACTTCTCATGCGGGAAACTCAAAACTCTTTTTCAGTTTAGGGTTTCTTTTTTTTGTTCTCCCTCTTTCCGACTCCGACTCTCCCTCTCTCGGTCTCTCTGACTTCTCCTTCTCTTCTCAGTTTGTGACTGCAGTTTTTTTCCTCGTCCGCGATCGCGGGCCACTTCGGCCTTCAAGGTCAGCCGGCTGCTCCGCTGAGAGCATTTGGCTCTTCCCTATTCTTCGTCAGTGGCGGAGCCAGCGTGGGGCAGGTGTGGCTGCTTGCCCACGCCAGCCCAAGATAGCCCAAAATATTTTTCAAGTTGTAGCCTTCTTCCTCCCTCTCACTCTCTTCACTATTTGTTAGAAATTTATAAGAATTGAGATCTTAAATTCATAGTGTTATAATAAAGATGTCGTGCATGGCCGGAGAAGCTACCGAAGGTTCTCCTTACGTTAGTCGATTTTCATGGGGAAAAAGAGGCAGACCACCATAACCCTGGCTTTTTACGCCATTGCAAGGGAGAAATTATCCATGATAAGTTTAACGTAGTGGTGGTACGCGAAAAACATTTGTTTCGTGCCTCATTTAATAAATCATGAGTTTAAATTAAAAAAGAAAAAGGTGAGAGAAGAAGGCCACGTTGAGAGACTGCTAAGAATTTTCTTAAACATTGTAAAATTTTAAATGGTCTCGCACATCTTCACCCTGTGACCTATTAGAAGCATGCCGTCTATAATTTATTTGTCTTAACCACATTGGAAAATTATCAAGAATTGTCTTCAATATTTTAAATCTTTTTAATTGTCTCGCACATCTTCCACCTATGGCCTATTAGAAGCATGCATGTCGTTTATAATTTATTTGTCTTAACCACATTGGAAAATTATCAAGAATTGTCTTGAATATTTTAAAATTTTTAATTGTCTCGCACATCTTTACCATGTGACCTACTTAGAAGAAATGCATGACATCTTTTGTCTTTACAAAATTTTTGTGAGATTTGGATTCTTTGTCGTAGATGATGTCTTACACTCTATCAGAGCCGATACCAAACCAGTCTCCGGTCTCTGCTTGTTCTAGCTAGGCTTGTAGAAGTGAGCCACAAGACTTGCAGGAGATTATTCGTAAAACATTAAACACCGATTTTTTAAATTTCCATTTTCAATTAATTAAAATCATTTTTTTAATATTCAATAGTATTAATGTGAAAATAAATTTGTAAATCAGGTTATACAAGCCAAATAAAGGTCAACACTTCCTGGTCATGCTTAGCGTTTTAGCTGCTCGATTTAGGCTTTTTAGGCCCTGTCCCGACCATGCCTTTTTTTGTTCTTCCTCCCAATAAGATATTTTAAGTTAGAAGATGTGTCATTCTCTTAAAAATTCTTAATTTTTAACTAAGAATCTTAAATATTTATCCTTATATATATATATATATATAAGTCCCCCACCAGATTTGAGTATTTTAAATAAATGCCCCGCCAGCCAATTTTTCTAGCTCCGCCACTGTTCTTCGTCATCGTCTTCTGCCTTCTTCTCTGGCTTGGGGGTGAGTTTTCCTTTGTCTTGGGTGTTCTAGCCTATTCTTCATTATCGTCTTCTGTCTCCTTCTCTTGCTCGGGTGTTCTCTTTTGCGATGTTTCTATTATCTTGCCTTGATGGATTGTTGTTTTTTGTTCTTTTGATTTGTGGTTTCACTGTCTGAGAGGATTAAATGGTGTTGTTCTCGATTTTTGTTTCCTGCTATGTGCTTCGGTTAGTTGCAGCTCTTCTTGGAGGTTGTATGGTTGCTGAGGGGTGATGGGTAGTGGGATTTGTGATTCCGATGTTGTGTATTGCCTTGAGGGGTTTGTGTGTGCCGGGGTCTTGTGATCACCCTCTGGTTATGCTTCTTTCTTTCGGTGACTAAATGCCTAAACTAAACAAACTAAACGAGTCGAGCTCGAGCTCGTGTTAGGGAACTTGACTCGAGTTCGAGCTCAAGCTCTTTGAGCCGAGTCGAGCTCGAGCTGGGCAAGCTCAGGCTCGACTCGGCTCGTGTGCAGCCCTAGGCTCGACTCTTATTGGGTCAGCTGATGTTTAACCCCAATACAAGGGATGAAGGGTTTTTTCTTTTTTCTTAAACATCAATTTGCCTCCAAAGGATGTTTTTGCAGTGTTTCAATAACCATTTTATAAAGGAAATGTAAGAAGGGTGCATGGTACGCAAATTCTTTGGCTCAATTATAACTCTCTCTTTTTGGCACTGTTAGTGGTGGTTCGCAAGTACAGTTCTAAGTTTGTCAACAATTTTGTTAAAAAACATAAATTTGCAATTATGAATACTCACTTGGGGTAGATATAAATTTGCGAACGACTTCCAAATGCTCACTAAATTTTAACTACGGTTGAGTTTGAAGCATTTAGTAAAAAATGATGATTTTCACAAAAATTCAATTAGTAAAAGTTTTTCACGCTTTTTTCCTAACAGCTATGCTCCTTAAGACACCAAATCCGATGATTATAACGTTAAAAATAAGACGTAAATGGCCTCCAATTGGAGACCCTGGATCTAAATCCTATTGGTTCCCATCAGGGCTGCCGCCATTTCAAGGCCGGCCCCGCACACTCAGTCAGGATGCATGAAAAGACAAAAAAGAAAAACCCCGCAACGGCAGGTGGTTTGTGTAGGGAACAAACCAAAATAATTTTTTATGTAACTTGCCCTACCATGTAGTTATAAAATTTATGTCACTGTCAAATTGATCAGGAAAATAGACATAGGCTCCACTGTTAGAAAGTGTCACTTCTATGCAAATTTTTTAGATAAAATATGTTACTGTCTCTACTTACATTAGTGATCGTTTAACATCAAAGAAACAACGAGACCAGTCATGAAATATTTAATAAAGTCATGGTATTGTTTATCTTTATTTGCTCTTACATACATATGTATCTGTACCATTATACATATAGAACTTTTTAGTATATAAAAAGTTCTACCATATTGCATCGGGCTGTGCACCTAAGACCTATTCCTCTGATGGCCAAAAAGATCTAATTATCTGCCATATGGTTAAAATTAAAATCTCATCATTTAAAACACCATCAACTATTATTAAAAGCATATACAGCTAATGCTCCGTTTTCATTATTACATGATTTTTAATTTTTAATTATCTGGCACCATCATATAGATTTGAATCCTCTTATACGTGTCTTTTTTTATTGTTAAGTATTTTATATACTAATTGTTTTTTTAATAAATAGATACAGTGATATTTTTGGCCGATCACAATAAATAGGCCAGCACTGCTCAGCTTAATTGCCAGATTTTTTGCATTATCTAACTTTAAACTTGCTACATTACGTATAGCATTTTACTAATGGGCTTTGATAAATCTCAGAATTTAGATTTTAAGAATTGGTAGATGAGATTAATGTTGGCAAAGGACGTCAAATCCCTTTGAAACTGAAGAAATGGAAGATAATGATATATTCTTTTACTACCACGAGAAAGCATAAATGGGCTAGATTGGATCAAATCTACCTTAATCAGATTCAGATCGAAACAAAGCCCTGGTGCGAGTCTCAAAATTGAATATCATTCAGACTTTTTTGGATCTGGGATTTGGTTCAGACTCAAACGAGAAATCACATACTTTGCAAGATATTCACATCCAGTTAGGAACTAGGTTTTGCTAGATGTCACTCCAAGTTACATGATACAGAGTTTAATTTCTTGTGTTATCAGAATTGGCCTAAGAATTAGATGGGTGGCAAACAGGTTGGATTCGGTTAGCGGATTCAAGAATATCATGTGTTTAAATTCATATTCAATAAATTTTTTTATTTCTATTTATTTTTCAAAAATAATTTGTAATATTGGTTTGCCAGTTGAAAGAAACTAATTTCGACGACATTTATAATTTCCACTTAAAAGTCAAGTCAAGCTAAAATAGGTTCCGGTCTCCGTGTTGAGAGGGCGACTTACACACACGTTAAGGCATTCCATTTAAATGCTTTAACTACCGTGCAGTGAGGCGTGTTGTGAGGTGGTTGGGGCATCCTAAAATGCTTTAGGAAATAAGGCTTGTATTAGAAAATCAAAAAGTAAGGGCCTATCATCGGAATTATGGGTAAGGTTTTGATCCGTGAAAGAAATTTTCCGATATTTTTTACGGCGATAAGTATTTAATTTAAACGCGAAATACGTAGAAGACTACATAATCGAATTTCAACGTCCGTTCACGTCCAGAGCAGCACCCACTGGCGGGCCCCACCTGATGGGCCATGTCCTTCCCATACAGGCTGTGCCGCGGCATAAAAGCCAGAAACGCTCGGCGGGACAGGCTTTATCAGATCCTTTTTCTCGGTTCTTCAGTTTCTCTCTATCTGGCCCGCTTTCTGCTGAAGATCGGCCGGAACCTGGCGCATTTTCCGGCGAGATCCTGTCCTTGCCTGCCGATCTTTCCAGAGAGTGCCGGCAGGCTTCTTTCTGCTCCTGGTGGTGTTTGGTGCTCCGGTGCCGTCCAATCTTTTTCGACCGGATTGTGTATGTGGGAGTAAGGATTTGAGGATCTTCGAAGGATGACATTGTTCAGGATTCTAGGGCTTTCTTCTGGGTTCTCGTTTGGCGATAATGGTGCTGAGTTGGTAGATCTTGCAGTTTGCGGGTGATTTTTTCCGTTCTGGCCGAGGCGGAAAACCCTAGCCCGTTGAAATCGGCGAGATCTTCGCCGCTTTGCTGTCTTCGGTGAGAGACTGGTGGCCGCGCTTTCGTCTCTGCAGATTCTCCTGGTTTCCGTGGTAAACTTGAGGTCTTATTCTGTTGTTTCTTCGGCTCTTCGTGTTGGATTGCTCTGGGTTTCTCCCTAACATTCTGTGTTTTCCGTTCGCTTGGGAGTACATTTTGTGAAGGAGTCTGTCTATTTCGTGAGGCAGGCAGACATTGTTGGTTCTTTGGCGGCGGATCGCCGTATTTGGCAATGGAGATGAAGCACTCACCTTCATCTCAGCCACTCATTTCCTTCTCCCTTCTCTGCCTCTTGCTGATTTCACTGGTGATACGTTCTTCCTCTTCCTTTGTCCCGATAGACAACATCCTTCTGAACTGCGGTGCGTCTTCTGATGACAACGATGGGGACAACCGCCGGTGGACCGGCGACGCGAATTCTCTTTTTGCGCCGGCAAATTCTGCCAATACTTTCGCTGCTCAGGCTGCGAGTATGGACCCTTCCCTACCTTCCGATATCCCCTTCAAAACTGCTCGGATCTTCACTTCTGTTGCCTCGTATAACTTCTCCCTCTCTAACGGACGGCATTTTGTGCGCCTTTATTTCTACCCTTCTTCCTACAACAACCGAGATGCTCAAACCGCCGTCTTCTCTGTTCAGTCCGGACCTTTTACTCTGCTGAGTAACTTCAGCGCTTCTATAACTGCTTTGGCCCTCTCTCAGGCGTACATTATCCGTGAATTTTTCATCACCGTGTCTGCTGGCTCTCTTACACTCACCTTTACCCCCTCTCCGAACGTCCCAAATTCCATTGCCTTTGTTAATGGCATAGAGATTGTCTCCTCACCAGAACTTTTTGGTTCCGATTCGGACAATTCTTCAATCCTTGTTGGTTCGGGTACCCAATACCCTATATCTGTTTTCTCTGCTCTTCAAACTGTTAATCGGTTAAACGTCGGTGGGCAGTACATATCTCCTATTGCAGACTCGAACCTCTCTCGTGTCTGGTATGATGATTCTCCTTATATCTTTGGCGCTGGATTTGGAGTTTCATATTCCAAAGATCCCAATATAACTATTCGCTATCCACCGGCGGTCCCTGACTACATCGCTCCAGCTGATGTGTATTCGACTGCTCGTTCAATGGGACCTAATTTAAGTGTAAACATGAATTACAACCTCACGTGGTTCATCAGAGTGGACAATGGATTTTTTTACATGCTGAGGCTCCATTTCTGCGAGATTCAGTCGGAGTACTACAAAATCAACCAGAGAGTGTTTAACGTGTTTGTTAATAATCAAACAGCAGAATCCCAGTTGGATGTAATTGGCTATGCAATGAAGGAGGTTCCGAGTAACTATGGTGGTGTGCCTGTTTATAGAGACTATGCGATCTTTGTATCTGGTGATGCTGGTGGACAGAGCGATCTATGGATAGCACTGCATCCTTCTGGCGATTCTGCGCAGTATGCAGATTCAATTCTTAATGGGCTTGAGGTCTTCAAGGTCAATGATTCCTCTGGTAACCTCGCCGGTCCAAATCCCGCCTTGCCGCCAGCCCAACTGCCGTCTTCATCAGTAAACGATACTCCTCCCCAAACCAAAAATGTTGCTGCAAAGGGCCCGGTTGTCGGCGGTGTTATCGGCGGTATAGCAGTCATCGCTGTTGGAGCTTGCATCTGCTTTTTCTTATTTAGGAGGCGGAAGCAGGCGAAGGCGGGCAAAGGAAGCGACAGTGGTCCATCTGGGTGGCGGCCTTTGTCGCTCTACTCCCATACTGGAAATGGCAAGTCGACCACAATGTCCAGTACATCGACGAGCTCCGGGAAGACCGGCGCTACCGGCAGCTACACATCTTCTCTTCCTTCCAACCTGTGTCGCCATTTCACAATCTCCGAGATCATCGCAGCCACCAACAACTTTGATGAATCCCTCCTCCTTGGTGTTGGTGGTTTCGGGAAGGTCTACAAGGGTGATGTTGATAATGGCACGAAAGTGGCCATCAAAAGAGGGAATCCACTTTCCGAACAAGGAGTTCACGAGTTTCAGACTGAGATTGAGATGCTTTCTAAACTCCGCCACCGCCACTTGGTCTCTCTGATTGGCTACTGCGAGGACAACTGCGAGATGATTTTGGTCTATGACTACATGGCTCATGGAACCCTGCGTGAACACCTTTACAAGACAAACAAGCCACCGCTGTCTTGGAGACAGAGAATGGAGATCTGCATTGGTGCAGCCCGGGGATTGCACTATCTCCACACCGGTGCCAAACACACCATCATACACAGAGATGTCAAGACCACAAACATACTCCTCGATGAGAAATGGGTTGCCAAGGTTTCCGACTTTGGGCTGTCAAAAACCGGTCCCGCCATGGATCACACCCATGTGAGCACAGTCGTCAAGGGCAGCTTCGGCTATCTTGACCCAGAGTACTACCGCAGGCAGCAGCTCACGGATAAATCCGATGTCTATTCCTTCGGAGTCGTCTTGTTTGAGGTGCTCTGCGCACGCCCTGCCCTTAACCCTGCACTGCCCAAGGAGCAGGTCAGTCTGGCCGAATGGGCACTGCATTGTCAAAAGAAGGGGATTCTGGAACAGATCATTGATCCCTTCTTGAGAGGGAAAATCGCACCCGAGTGCTTCCGCAAGTTCGCGGAAACAGCAGAGAAATGTGTGGCAGACCAAGGAACAGATCGGCCATCCATGGGCGACGTTCTGTGGAATCTAGAATTCGCTCTGCAGCTGCAGGAAAACGCCGAGGAAGCGCACAAGAAGGGGGTGGGCTCGGGTTTCATTGGGGAGGGTGACGATGAGATAATGCAGTTCTCTGGCGTCGGGAAGAAGGTGGACGAAGTCGGAGGGTTCGACGGCCTAACAGACACTCAGACCACCGGAGTGAGCCTGGGCGGGCGGAGCCTGGCCAGCGAAGATTCAGAGGGCCTGACTCCAAGTGCTGTGTTTTCTCAGCTAGTGGATCCCAAGGGCCGGTGATCACCAACATCACAGTGAGAGAGGAACCATTCCACTCGCTGACCATCAAACGTGTAAGCTATTGGTTTTCTGATGCTTTCTTTGGAGTAAATTCTAGATTTTTCGATTTTTCATATCTGCTTATCATGGTATAATACTGAAACCACTTCGCATGCATGCTGCGAGCCTGTGACGTTATGTTTTTTTTTTTTGTTTCTTTGGAGATTGTATTTAGTCAATGAATATTTATTTGGACTATGAACTTTTGTAGATTAATTGTGAAAGCAACCCTTTTCAGATAGTCACTGATTTAAGTGATAGTTAACTTATAGAGAGAGACACACACATATTAGCTGCTTCTCAAATACTTTTATTTATTTTTATTTGTATGCATTGCTGAGCTGTGCTTTCCTGGCCCTTGTTGGACTCCACTTCTCAAATCTTAAATGAAGGCGCAACCATGTCAAATATTATATGCCAATGCATGTGCATGGTCATGAGCGTCTAGAGGAGGGGCCCTCTTCCCCCAGCCGTTTCAAGCGAAATGTTAATTGGGCTGCCGGCTTCTCCTTCAATCACTCTCACATGAGATCAGAGATTGTCTTTGATGTCAACAGCTCGGCACTTTCGCACTTGATTCTCGCCGTATATCTTTGATTTTCTGATTGAAACCCAACATTTTGTCTTTAACGTGGTGCGTGACAGAGTCTTCCGCGTCATCGTTTGCATTGTTCCAACGCTCGAGTCTCACTTTCCAACCAATCTCCTTACACTTGGCTTTGTGGGTAACCTTCTGACTCTCTCTCTCTCTCTCTCAATAATACAAAAATTTATGAAAATCATTGTATTTTCTGCAATAAAAATTTTGGTGTTATAAGAGTCGTGAAAATTTGCATGATTAAAACAACACGTTTAAATTTGAGAAATGATTGACCTCATACATGTTTCTTACCATTTGTCTCTTAACATTATATCAATAATGGTAGATAAATTTTATAAGAACAAATTCATGGTTGATTTGATTATTAATTTTCATAAAATTCTAGTTGCACGCTTAGGGAAGCTCTAGCTTTATATGAATTTGTAATGTTATGGTTATGAAAAAGATATCCATATGGTTGACTTTCCAACAAAATAAGGAAAATGATTATTAATTTTCATAAAATTCTAGTTGCACACTTAGGGAAGCTCTAGCTTTATATGAATTTGTAATGTTATGGTTATGAAAAAGATATCCATATGGTTGACTTTCCAACAAAATAAGTAAAAGCATACAAAAATAATTGTGAACCCATATATATTTATATGGGTAAGTGGCAGAACCAGTCCTAAATTGAAACTATTTTTTCAGGTTTCTTTTTCCTCCCTGGAATCCTTTATCTTTGGGTTGAAGAAGTTGATTGTAGAAAGGAGAAAGCCAACAACAAGAAAAGAGGGAAATAAAAAGGTGAGTGTGAGAAACAAGTTAGAAAAACCAGTTTCCCGGTGTTGTATCAATCAATTCCTGAATAGAATTGGGAGAACTGCTAGTTACAAATCAGACAAACATATTCCAGTACTCCAAATATCCAAAACTACAACCGTAAAAAAGAAAACATAAATAACAAGTCGATTTGTGAGTTCATTTTTATCGGATAATTAAGTGAACTTATTGTATAGAATCTCATCTACGTGTGGAATGAGTTATGCTGATTTATCTGGTGTAGTTAAATGAAAAACTTGTAACTTAAATCTGTTTGTTATTATTTTGCTTAAGGACTAAACGCGTTACTTTGTAAAATATTAAAACACAAAAAGTCAAGAGTCTAATGCTAGACGTTTGGATCTGCCCCACTTCAAAAGTAGATTTGAAAAAGCACATTACAATATGACTACTGGCGTCCAACCATTAGACTATCCCAAAAGACTTGGATGACCTCGACTTGGACCAACGGTCTCCGGTATGGCCACTCCTAATCAGATGTGACATCAATATATATATATATATATATATATAACAACTATATATATATATAATAACAACTGTGGAAAACCACAGCCAATCAAACAGGGTTTGTTCATCAAACAACCCAAAACAGATCAAGATGGGCCAGGGCGCCATCCGTATCACAGTGGTTTGTGTGGGCAGTTGCCCACACGGTCTCATGCAATTCACTTTGTTATCTACTAGTGCCCCACAATTTTCTAATATTTATTTGAAGTGTTTAAGATTTTTCAAAGGATCTAAAGTTAAGTTACTTATTCTATGACGGCCTTTTTATTGAAAATTTTGTGGTTCCTCTATTGCGTTATTCCCTAGCCTCTCCTTGTTCAGATTTGCTATGTAGGGGATGTTTCGAAATCAAAACAGTATATGTTCTATGAATTTGGTTGAACTCATGGAACACTGTGACATATTGTTCAATGAATCTGTCTTGATCATTAAAACATATTTATGAAATAATTTATTATTATACTCGTCAACAGGCATCCTCTTAAGGACTGTCTGGCAACAATAATATATTGTTGCTATCTCATGAATCAATCACAAAAAATGGAGCAGTTTTATGGATTGTTGTAATAAATGTTTTGTGAATCTGCCTCATTTTTAAGGCAGATTCATATAACAGTAACATTGTATTACTGTTGCAAAACAACCTCTTGTCATACTAACAATTGGATTAGATCATACATATGTTCGAGGTTATTAGACTGCCGAACAAAACATTGTCTCAATAATGTGGACGCCTTGGTTGATGGCATACACTTGAAGCACTGTCCCTTTTTCATGTGTTTCTTAAGATAGTTTGGAGCACATTCGTTGAACAATAATTCTAGTGTCCGATGAACCTGCTCTAACGTTTAGGATAGATTCATGAGAGTCATAAAATGTCTTTTAAACCTCTTAGCGTCTATTGTTTAATTAGAACACACCCAAATGAGGCCATTGGTCTTTTGAGGGGAGGTGAATACTAACAATGTCGTAAGAAATCTCATTTAGTTTAACTTATTCAAATAGAAAACCTTTATAGTTCTTAAATATTTGCCTAGTCAAAAGCACCTTGTACAATCATAATCTTCCCACATTTTAAAGAACGTCAAGTTGAATGCACATTGAATAGCAAGTATATGCTGCACATTAAGGCCGTTATGTAATTAATAACATTTGTTAAATATGACCTTGTGTTTTCTATTATTTGTATTTAAATGACAACTTTGGAAGAAAATAGCCAGTTGAAATTCATTAAATGGTTTTAATGAATCAAACGGTTCACCTTATCGCCATTACTTCATAGTATTTATTATATTACTAATGGCTAATCAACTCTCTCACCTCTTCTTCTTCATTTTTTTTTTTCTGGTTTTGTTTGCTGACTTTTTTCTCTTATGTTCTTTTGTTTTCTTCTATTGCCTTTGTTGATTGGTGGTGCCTTGCTACCAGTCTTCTTTCTTTGCAGTAAATTTCCATCTTGTGGGCTCTCTCCCTCTCTCTTTCTCCCTCTCCTGCCAACCAGTGTGTGTCAGCGTGGATTGCACGTCTCAGTCTCTCTCTCATAGAAATTATGCAGCCTTGGCCTTGTCAACTTCTTAAAAAAAAAAAAAAGTCCGAAAAGTTCACTCCCTTTTACGTCCAGCAATAGCAAAGTAACTATTATTATAGCAATAAAGGCAGCTTGACTCATCAAGGTTTCATTGGAATAGGATTATATTATATCCAAGAAAAAGCACTTGCCTTGATTAGTTATTAAGCGCGTTGTAAAAGTATTGAATTAGTGGATGTGTGACGCCTTATGCCAAAGGGGAAAGAAGAAATTCATTGAACGGCGGAGGCCAATCGAAACTTTATTCATTTTGTTCCTTGTTCTTTTCGTCAAATTCTTCTTAATCTTTTATTCTTAATTTGGTGTTTGTTATTATTATTTTTTTGAAATGTGAAATATCACAAACTTTACTTAGTATACTCATATTATTTAGTTTTTGTTGATGAAAAAATCAAACATGAAGCCTCGACAAACTTACAAATTTTCATTTATTTATAGAAAAAATGCACTATAAACAGGACCTGACTCAACTGAGTCGCCAATAGTGAACAGTCGTCCGCATGTTCTTATCTTTGTTTTGGGTTATGAAGTTCCAATCTTGATAATTAAAAGACAAGGGTGAAAGTATAATCTTTTTTTCTTCTTTCTTTCTGAGCAGAAGAAACTGCATCTTTGTCGAGGGACTTTGTCAGTTGCATGGTTGCTCCCAATCCTATGCTTATTTTGGCTTGCACATAGGGATGCCAGTATGTTTGATTTGGATTGGATATCATCACACTAAACTATTCCAAAAACGTTGGATATGAAAGAAAATTAACAGTCCCATCAACAAATCCGATCTATTTGAATTTCAGAAATGACATTCAATTGGATTAAGATTTGGATATGTAAATGTCCGAGACCAGATTTATTTTTTAACAAATATTGTACATCTAATTCTCTTGTATTTTGAAAACAAGTCAAATTCAGTTTAAAATTCGGATTTGAATATGAATGTCAAAATTCGGATTGCGAAATCAAATATTGGATTCAGATTCAAGTACCACTTTTATTCGCTCGTCTTCGAAATTGCATTCGAATATGAATATATGAATGTTCGAAAAGCAGATACGGTTAATGATACATTCAATTTAAATCTGATCCGTTGATATCCCTAACTCATAGAATGTATCACTTGAATTGTCCAATGGTGTAAACTAGTGTACCAAGTCCCTTTAGGCATGTTTGGGAATAGTAATTTTCCTTGCATCTACCAAAAACTGAAGTAAATTCATAAAACGTGTCTAGTAAATTTAACCAATTTTGGGATTATTTGCAAGCCAAACTTACTCTTATTTGACAGTCAATAATCACAGTCATCATTGACACTGAAGATAAAATGAACACGAGGCCGATGTTTGAGTAATTCCCAGAAAATGGTTACTTGTAACTTATGAGAATTGAAAGCACGTGGAAAGCGGAGAAAGATTAGAACGTTTATAATGAGTTGGATCTTGAGGATGAACCCGGGTCCAGATAACATCCCATCAAATATCCCGACCCGGAGACCCGAGCCCGCTCCGTCAACCTCCAAGAGTACAGATGGCCTTTTCCGAGTTGCAGCCTTCATAGTTCGGAGACCTGAACCAACCATCTTTACTGTCTCTGTCTCTCTCTCTTCGCTGCATCTATGTTCTAGGTGGCGGAAATCTTTGGTTCACTTATTGGTGATCCTCTGCTTCTTCTTCGTTCTCTCCCCCTCCCATCTTCGGCCTTTATTTTTGGTTCTTAGATCCCATGTTCGCCGAATTCGGCAATGGGGTTCCGGCGTTCCGCCGTTTTAGGTGCTCTTAAGTTCTCTTCCCGGTTGAAGAAGATGGCATTGCTTGGTCCGATCGGTGCTGGATTCTTTCTATCTTCCCGTAGGTAAGGTTGCCTGGTTTGCTGCTTTTACTTCTTATTCTCTTTTTTGTTTTTCTTTTGAGATGGCAATTTGTTGTCCGAGATGGGGTCTATCGAAATGGCAATTGGTGCTCAATTTTAGATGTCCTTCTGATGTATGTATTTCCGTCTTTGTGTTGGTCAATTGAATTCAGCATGTAGGGCACCTCGGTTTTATTTGTTTTTAAACTTCTGTCGCTACTGCCGCATGGGCCCTTCTGGTATTGTAGGTAATGAACCGAGTTCTGTATTAATTCTTATATTGATGATACGCAATATCATTACATCCCTATATATATATATATATATATATATATATATATATATATATATATATATATATATATATATATATATATATATATATATATATATATATATATATATNTTTTTTTTTTTTTTTTTTTTTTTTTTTTTCCTGTTAGGAACATGTCAACTACCCATTTCTCATTAATTACATTATCCTAACTATTCACGAGGAGGAAGAGAGTGTGAGTTGTTTCAGTTGAATTTCCAGGTTAAATTTCAAAGCTTTCCGATTACAGTTCGGAGAAGAATCAAGAGCTTTTTTGACGAGGTGATTAGATACAAAACAGGCTAAGGGCAATCAGCACTGTACATTCTTTGTCCTTTTCTTTTAGGGGTTGTTTGGCAATGGTAACAGTTTGTTACAGTTCCGTGAATCTACCCTAAAAATTGGGGCTGATTCATGTAAGACTATAGCACAATGTTCCATGAATGTACGCAATTTTTTATGCATATTCTTGGAAGAGTAACAAATTGTACCCATTTCTAAATGGCCCCTTAGGGTAGTCCTCTTTTGTGAGGAGGCAGTGTTCTAGCCTTCTAGTTTCTGCTCTTATTGTCTGATGCTCCGCATTTCTCTTCCTATGCTCTTATTTTTCTTGTACATACTACATATCAATTTTTTGAAATAAATGGCCATTGGCCAGAAGCTTATCTTCCTGCAGTATTTCATTGGAGTTGTTTGAGTTAGTTGTATATGAGGAAACTAAATCCTAATTGATAATTCTACTAATCTTAAATTCTTAACAATTTGATTTTTAAGTTTATCTCTCTCCTTATTAACTGCTCACTGTTGAACATTTAATGAGGATAGGGATTGACTCAAAAGGGAGGCCATCTCAACATTTAGTTGAAGGATTTGGTTTTTCATTCTCTTTCTGTCTCTCACTCTCTCTCTAATATAACATCTCGAAGTTCTGAAAACCTCACTCTCCTCCAGCCTCCCAGTTTCTCTTAAGTTACATTTAATGATAGATAAAGATAGAAGACAAGAGTGGTCAAAATGGTGGGTTGCTTAGGATTTTGTGTGTGTGTGTGTGTATATATATAGAGATGGAGAGAGTTTGATTCCTCCGGCCGGTTGGCTGAGGGAATCTGGTCCGTCACATATGCATCCCCAAATCTCCTGATGCAATGCATCAGAGGGGTGTTAGTGGAGGGGAACCCACTTTATGTGGGGATTTATCTTTTATATATATATATATATATATATATATATATATATAAGAGAGAGAGAGAGAGCAATAGCCCAGACAACTGGGTCTGTCTTGCACTATGAGCATACAATGAGAAACCTAGTTGTCTGATTCCCTCAATAGTGGGTTGTTAGGAATTTGGATCAGTTATCTATATACACAATGTTATAGACTGCATATTGGCTTGCATTGATTGAGCACAAGAATAAGACGGACAGCATATTTCAAAAATTTTAAATTTCATTAAGAAAACAATCTCAAAAAATTAGAAAAAGTTAAATTGTCTTCAGTGTTCCTTGTAGATTGGATGTATGTGATTCTTAAAATGAGTGTGTCTTAGCTTTGTTGGGTTATGAAGTCCAATCTGCACATCCAAATGTCATGATATTTTTAAAGTTTGACATACATCCCGTATTCCACACATGTGGTTGAATCTATTAAAAGGATGACTTAAAGCACCAGATGGCACAGTTGGTGGATGACATATTGTATAAATACTAGATAATGTACTGTTTGACGATTTAACCATCTAAATTGGGTAATTAAGTGTGCTATTTCTCTTTTTGTTTTCTTTAATTCCAATTTATTTCTGCTGTTCATGTAAGATACACTCAAACTTATAGATCTTTTAGGCGCATTAAATATGCAAATCACTCAGGTACCTATTGATGGTTTTATTGTTGGGCTTACACTGATTGCACATGCAAAATTCTGTGCTGAATATAAGTGTTAGGTTTTATAATTATATTATGTTGTTCTATAGCAACAGTCTCCATCACAATGCAAATGCTTGTTCAGATTTTTCATGTAAAATTTATGCTTTTCTCGAGTAACTAATTTTTTATCACCTGTAATATAAGCTCTGCTTTCAAAAATGAGTGGGAATAGGACCTGAGGGTCATTGTGAAAGGTCGCATAGACAATTACATGGATATATTATCCTACATTCAATATATTATCAGTTCTTGTTATTGATCAATGTGATATTTACTCTTTATCATTCTACTGATTGGATAAAAGATGAGCAAAATTTCTTTGTTATTATGCCTGAATGTTGCTAGCTGGTTTATCATTGTATCACAAGCCAGCTAGTTCCCATACTTATGAAATTCTCAAATGACCTCCAATGGTGCCTGGAGAAACTGCAAGTAGATTTTATATAATTCAATGCAAAATGAGCAATTACACTTGTGGCACTTTTTTCTTGTTACTCTCTGCTGGAGAAAGTAGTAGCTTCATTTTGGATAAACATTGTCACTCTTCTGGATTACATAACGTGCAACTTATAGTGGGTCATTATGATTCATTTAGCTAGTTGTACAACAGCATAGGTTGTAATCTGTAAATGCTTTTTGTTCTGGGATTTCTTGAATTCGGTGCATGCAGACATCTTACAAATTGAAAATGGTCGAAGCACATACAACTTACAAATTGAGAAGCATTTCCTCCTATTCAGCCTCCCAATTTTATGTTCAAAGAAAAATCATGTACCACAAAAGGATATCTTAGTGCTGTTAGTTGCGGGCTCAACAATGATATCCATCCCTGTATTTGAATGCATCTGTGTTATTGGAGAACGATTATGATATCTTCTGTGAAGTATTCCATTAATATCAGTTTCAAGATTTTAGTAGACTCCAATATTCTGCTTTCATTTTGACCAGTCTTTGTGCCAAAGTATCTTGTTGTATTTCATTGGTATGTGACCTAAGCTAAGTCACACGGGCTCTTCTATTTTACTGCCGCACCCGAGTCGCGTCGAGTCGGGTGCGCACCGGACATGGGTGCGGCTCTGACTCGCACCCCAGCCCAGTCAATGCGAGTCAGATGCGGTCAGCCGCACCAAACTATATTTGTCCATTTTTGACACGCACCCGACTCGTGTCAAACTCAAGTCAGTCAACCGTGTCCGGTCTAAATGTGTCCTATTTTTTGGTATTATTGTTGTATACATTTTAGCATTTTATTTTAGATGCTTGTTCAGTTGTTCTTGAATCTACTATAAAAATTTCAAAGTTCAACTAACAAATATATATTGTCAGTCAAGTACATATGCAGCTTTGCATATATACTTTGCAACTGATATAGTGATATATTGTCATGTTATAAACTTATATATATAATATAAGCTTTTTTATATATGCATTAATGCAGCTGACCAGCTGTGGTTAGTGTTGTTCTTTTGAAGTTTTAATTTCAAATTTTCAATTTTGCTTCTATGATTCTATCATTTTTTATGTTTCATGTTAGACAGTTAGTATGTCATATTACAAAATTACTATATATAATATATTATACATAATATATGTTGTTCTGATATTTTTCTATGCAATACAATTATGCAAGTATGTTATATACATTAGTAACTAAATTGTAATAATAATATGTACATGATTATTCTGTTATAAGTATAATAAATTAATAATAATAATAATAATAATAGTAATAATAAAATACTCTCGCCGCACCTAAATTTTGTGGGATGTGTCCTTCTGGCACCCGCATCTGCACCTCGCACTCATGTGACATAGGACCTAAGTCACATGGGTACTTCAGTAAAGTCCATGTACCCGTGTCGTTGTACCCATGCCCAAAGTGGGTACTTGGACAAATTGGGGTATTTTTTGATCGAAACTGATCCAAACTGCTTAATTTTACTTGATTTAACTTTTTCCAACTTAGTTTTGATTTTGTTTTTTGAGTTATTGTTCATTAACATGTAATGTTTTCATTTATAATTTTATGTCACTTGTTTATTTAAATGTTGCTTTTTTGTTTTGTGTTAGTTTTGCATGTATACATACGTATATCCTACCGTACCCCCATACCCACATTTTCTAAAGTTGTCTTATCTGTATCTATATATCCGTACCTATACCGAACAGTATCCGTACCCATGTACTTAGTATGTGACTGTATAACTTTAGCCCTCATAAGTACCACAAGGAAATCAGTTGCCTAGAAAAACAAAGTTCATCAACTAGGAAAGTGCCATATTTCTTATGTGCTCTTTTCTTTTCCCTTACTATACAGGTCGTAATTCTGTATTCTGTGTGTTTGGAAATCCATTAGCAATTTAGCACAAAGGTGAAGACAAAGAGCATCTCTTTATTTAAACCAAATGCAAATAGGTGACGTATCATTCTTGGACTAATTTCAGGAATGAGGGTTTGATACTAGAAAGTAAAAAGCAAGTTGGTGTTCATTGTTTACTTTTCATTTTCGTCCTTCTTTTGATTGGTTAGTACTCTTTCTCTGCTTCTGTTTTCACTCTCAAATATCTTTCCTGTAGGGAGATTGTTGAGGATCAGCAGTTTGCACGTGAACTCTGTGAAGAGGCTTTGTCTAATTTCATGATTTCATCTATTCATTCTTAAACTCAAAATAAAGTTAGCTTTACCTATTTTCATGGTCACAAATATGTATGTTTTGTTTGAAAATGCAAGAAACCAATGGGCAAGTTAAGAAAATGGAAAATTTAAAAAGAAAAATTTCGATATTTTGAGAAAAAACCCACTAAAATGAAAATATCATGCTTTTCATGTTTTTGAGACAACTTTTTAAGTGTTACTTGGATTGGAGGTTTCAGTTTATTTTGAATTTTTATTAATATTTTATAGGAAAAATAGTATAAACTATAAACTCACATTTTCAAATTTTTACTGTTACATTTTCTATTTTTTTGAATTCTCAAGATTTTTCTAAGAGAAAATGCACTTAATGCCCGAGATAAAAGGCACTTTTTAAGTTTTAAGAACCTGAAAGGCAATGCTTAATTGATTACCTACATAGTTCAATGGATCCAGTTGCCATCTTGGTTACATTATTCTGTATGAAATCATGCTTGGTGGAAGTTAAGTATCATCAATCCTAACCTTGGCTTCATATGGAACCAATCAATTTGGTTCATCCCTTCTTCAGAAGGAAGGTCAGTGTTAATCTATCTTGTCAAAAGCACTAAGCACGACCAAGGTGGTGAGTTGAGCCTACATCCGGCAGAACTGGTGCATCAAGCTGGTGAGGAAAAAATTAAATAAAATGTGAAGTTAAAAATTGATATTACCAGCAACACTAAAACATTTCTTAATGAAATTGTATAATGAAAATGCACGATAATATTGACATGTTTAGTATTCCATAACTTGATAACAAATATAACTAAAAGTTCAAAACATCAAGTAATGAAGTTGAAGGATTAAAGCATAAAGGTTATATAACATAAAAAGAACAGTTTAAATTTAACATGAGCACTTTTCAAGGTTATGGAACATAAAAAGTTCCCTATCCTGAATGCCAACTGATGAATCACTAGTTCTAATTTCTAAAACCTAAGAACCTCAGCTATACCCTAAAGTTACTGATCTAATTGAAAAGTAGGAAAGTAGGCTCAATATAATCATGTCTTCCATGTTAATCTTGTCATGCAACTGTCATTCATTATATTCCTAATAAACAAGAAAAAGTTTTCAGAAGATCGAGGAAAAGAAAATCTGCATAAAAGCACAAGAAGAAAGCAGAAAAAGGAGGATGATAAAAAAAAATTGTCTTAGAAGGCACAAAGAAGACAAAATGATAAAAAAAATTGTCTTAGAAGGTAGAAAGAAGAAAAAATGAGAGAAAGAAGAGAAAAAAAAGAAACAATGTAAGATCATAAATATATCTAGGCTGTTGAAGAGGAGAACACATAGGCTTTTCAGCAACAAGGTGGCTTAAGCGATGGCCTAGGTATTTTCATATGACAAGTCACTTAGGAACAGCTAGCCCAGGCAATTATTCAGGCCTTTTCTATCATATGTCCTACACGGAACTCATGTTGTAAGTCAAACCTGATTACTTTTATAGCATTTTTTCTTTGTGAAGAATTAAGTAACATTTTTTCTTTGTGAAGAATTAAGTAACATTCTCATTTAGAAGTTTGAACATTGTTCATAAGAAAAAATATCAGTAAAAAGAAGCTGTTCAAGAACATCCAATCTTCAGGAAGAAAGACTGCAGATTCAAATTGAAGGTGAATTTCTCAATCGAACATTGTCTTCAAAGGTAAGGGTGTCAATATTACCCATGCAAAGGAGGTTATCAAAACTCAATTTGAAGCAAACATCACTTGATTACTGTTAGCATTTGTTCAGCATATTTATAGTAAGATAGGAAAGTGCAAAAAGGCTCAAACATTTTCACACCATGGACATGTCTTAAAAGGCTAAAGTCTAGGATTATCAACATCTTGTGGCTGGTGGGATGAAGGATGACAAATATTAGGAAATTAATTGTCAGTTTTCTTTTCGTTGTCTCAGAATCTATTTTTTGTTTATTTTTTTCATTTATTAGTCTTTCGTGTCTGATTCTAAATAGACTTCAAGCTGGAGGGCTCAAATCAGCCCTCGATCTGTGAAACATTGGCATGTCATGGATTCATGATCATAACTGGTGATAGTTAACAATTATATTCACATCTTTTCCCAGAAATAAAAATGAGCATGCATACAAGCTGATGATAAAGAAACTAAAAGAAGGAATATATTTTGCTTTAGTAGTTCTGAATGTTCAGTTTAGTTTTTTTTTTTTTTTTTGCTTCATTTATTTCCATCCTGTGCAGTATATTATACTACTTTTCGCTGGCTATTCCAATCTAGGGAAAGGTTTTTCTTCTTGTCCTGTTTATCTATTTGTATTCTTCCTTGGACTGTACATGTTTCAGCTAGCGTTTAACAGTTTTCTATACTATAGCCGTCCGTAAGATGCCAAGCATTCACATATGTATTCTTCCAGAAACTGCCAAATGTGCTGTCATTTGTCCTTTCTGCAGGAGTAGCTTGCATCCAAACTGGCTTTTGTCACTTTTGTTGATCAAATTTGTCATTTGCGTGTGGTACTCCTGCATGTTATTCATGAATGCCACAATTTGTGTCATCATTTGAGTGACTCAAGATGGCAATCATGTTTTATGCATTATGTGGAGGATGGGGCTGGTAAATCAAGTTGAATGTGCGAAGCTTGATGTATTTAAGCTCCGAATTATTTCTGCAGTTGAGCTCCACCTTATATAGTTATTAAACTATATGAATGGAGCTTAAGGTGGCTTTTTCAGAGAAAAATAGAACTGCCTCTGTCACAACTGGGGTAATTTCAAACACTGATAAAGTCATTTAGTCCAACTTTGAGCTGTTTTTCAAAATCGTTGTATTATATCAAGATTAGAAGTACTAGTTTAATATCTTAAAAGTATTCATATTATCTCAAGGCTATTTATTTTTGGTGTGGGGTGTGTGTGTGTGCGGGTGGGGTGGGTGGTGGTGTGTTGGTGGGCTGGGTTGGGGGAGGAGATGGGGGGAGGTTTGTTTTGGATATTTCAATATGTTCACAATTGTCACTCATGAGTTTTACAGGTTGAGTGGAACTAAGGACATCTCATTCTTACAAACTTCGAACTAGTTGCGCAATTTTGTGCAAAGTTTTTTGATGGAACTCAAGCAAGCTAGGTTTGGCTTGGCTTGTGTTCAATCTGTTGGATGGTAACCGTTGTATTTTCTCAGCCATGCATTGGATGCCGTTCATTTTAGAGAACCAATCCGTCTGATTTGTTCTTTTCCAACTTCACCTACTCAAGGGGAAGTCCTGGTAGAGGTGGTTTAGGTTTCAGGTACATGTAGGCCTTGTGTGTGAGTCAAATAGATTGACAGCTTAGCCGAGGATTCATGAAAATGCACTTTTTTAATATAATGTATTAATCAATCTTATTCTGTATGGAAGAAGAGCGTGCTCACGATCTCACCATAGGTTTGCCAATTCCGGGCTTATGCATAGAAGTTGATAGTCTCGAGAAAGCTGCTGATTTTTTCTATTATTTTGAAGTCACCCTGTAAAATTCGATAACATAGTTACGTTATAATTATATTAAAAAGAAGACAATATAATATATTTGTATAGCTTAAATGTATTTAATTTGTAGAATATAAGAGGATGTGGACACTCAAAGTTGTAATATTGGTAATACATAACCTACAAATTTATAATGTGTATTTATATAATAGTACATAATCTACAAAAATATAATCTGTGTTTAAGGGGCATCTGCCCTCAAAAATGGGGATTCATGGAATAATTTTTAAAATGCTCAATGACCAATTTTGGGGTTCGGTGTTTCTCATATGCCCCCTACATGAGTAACACTGTCAGTTGTTTCATGAATTTGCCAGAAATTGGGACAAATTCATGGGACACTTGTTCAAGTGGTCCACAAATATACCCTATTATTTGGAAAAGGTTCATAAAACACTCACACTATATTCTTATGTGAAACTAGCCTTAATGGGTCGTTTAAGTGGATATATCCCAAAGATTAAAATAGATTCATGGAACACTAGAATTAGATGTTCATGAATCTGCACCAAACATTTAATAAGTGTTTCATTTGCCAAATGACCTCTCTAAGGGAACCTGAGGATGGCAGCCCTTATTCCTGGTTAGCTTAGTTGAACATGTAAAGGAAAACTTTGATTTGTGGAGCCTAATCAACAATAGGGTAGCCAATGGACTGGATCTTGTTTTAGGGTTTTGTAACGTTTTATTGTACTGGGTTGACAATGACAAGCAAGTTGTTTTGGGAACCTTTAGTGGATATGGAAATCCTGGGGGTTGGATCTGGTTTTTGGGGTGCCCTGGATCCGCCGAGAGAATCTCAAACATCGAGGGCATTCTACCCACATATTAGTCATTCAACATACCGTTGGCTGGAGATAAGATTAGGTCTTCAGCTGACCTCACTTACAGGTTTCTTACCTGTTTCTGTCCTCATGGGTTGACTAACTTTTAAGTGCATTCATTTCTTGGTCGATTGCAAGAAAGACTGGGAAAAGTTGTACGTAGGAGCAATTTCATTATCGAAACCAGCAGGTACAATCCTCATTAAATCTTGGCAACAATTCATCTAACAGTTGTCAGTACTAAATCTTGACCGTGTTATGTGGTTTTCATTTCTTTTGTTTCAGTCATTCTTTTTTCGAAAGAGATTCGTTTGGCGTCTAAAATGAAACGAAAATTATACTTAACATAACTTCTTACTAAAGAAGGGGCTTCTTTCATTGTTGCTATGTTGGGTGCCAAAGTAAGGTCGGGTTGCCTAGAACTTGATCCTGGCACCAGTCACGGATCTCTCTTAATGGCCCTATTAATAACTAAACTTGTAAACTGTTTGGCACCCAAATGGTTATATTTATTGTTTTACTGTTTTTCATGCCGATAACTAATGGTTCTTAATAGGACTCGGACTCGACTCATATATTGCTTGGTTCCAGTTTGGCTTGATGTTGAGTTGAGCTATTCAAGGACAGACTGAACTTGACTCAATAGGTCGAGTCTTAGCTCGAACCGGACTCCTTTAAGCTCATTTACTAATTCCCTATTTGATTTCATCTCTTTCCCTTTAAGTTTGAAAATTACAAAAAAAAAAAAAAAAAAGACAAGCTTACTTGAGGTTAAGTGAGTCGAGTTCATGTTGTAACTGGAACTTGACTCATTTATAAGCTCCAGTTTTCAGAGCTTAACTAAGTATGCGTCGAACTTGAGTTCACTTGATTTTCTACAGCCCTAGTTCTTAATTCTTACTCCAAACCCTGCATGACCTTACATTTTTGTATGTAGACCTAAAGGCATTGGATTGTGTATTATGTGGGCCATTGGAGGAAGTCGGTCATTGGTTCGACCCTCATGGGCATCAATCCTTGCATAAACTATAATTGGATGCCCTACCTAAGGCTAAAAAGAGCCTACAGGAGAAAGATTTTTGTCTGGCTCCTCCATTATTAAGAAAAGATGTAGGTCTGACTTAAAAATTTAGTTTGTCTCCCATCTCTGGTACAAGGCCTTGGCTCTGCTGGCTCCAAAACGTCAATCGAACCAGACAGACCATGTTCATTCCTTTTTGCTAATGGTAGAGCTCTTACCTGCAACCACATGACTTCGTCCGTAGGTTCACGCCATTCACTAATGTTAGGAATTCACTAGGTACAGTTTGGTTTAATATGTATGATAATATGAACAATATGTGCACAAGAAACACACCTCTTAAGGGTCGTTTGCCAGTTATAAGTGTTTCATAAATTTACCCTAACGATTGGAGCAGATTCATGAAACACTAAAGCTAGTGTCTATGGATCATCTGTCCCAATCTTTAGGGCATATTTATGGAGTGTTTCATTCACCAAACGACCCCTATATTTGTATCTTGTTAAGTCTACCCCTGAAACAGTGACGCAAGCAGTTTTTCGGTAAACCTAAATTGCTGGGTTCTTCTTCAACATTTGTTTAGCAAATGGGTGAATTTAGATTTAACACATTTGTAGTTATAGAAAGTAATAATATTTTGCCTAAAGTGTTCAAAAGTGAAGTTAGCCGCTCATTTCTCCGTCACTCGATAGAACACATGGAGACATGAGGAACGTAGAATATATTGATATGCTTTTTATTGAGTAGATGGTGAAATACACTATACAGTTCACATGGAAGAAAATGCTTTGTTTCCCACCTCGCTTTTGATGATGGAAAAAAAGATAGAAATAGTTGTTCAAATTGTCCGAAACAATGATGCTTTCCTTCGAGGACGGTCCATAGGTCAAAAAATAAAATTGATGTGATGGTTGCCAGATCACTGCAACAAAAGCAAACTTTTGGAAAGTTACCATTCACATGATATGTTTACTGCCCGATCAAATTTGGTGGAACGGATCAAGATACTGTTCGTGGTTGTTCCAGTCTTTGTTCACCTTGGAATTGTTCATGTTCCTGCTGAATTTTTCACTCTCTAGAACAGAAATCCAATCACTTAATTAACAACCATTTTTGCCGTTCACTGGTTGGTATCCATAACACATCACATGATTAGTCCTAACTATTGGGGCACCCTGGTAGGTCCAGTATTTATGTCTCATGCTGCTCTTAATTGGACCATGTGGTTGGATGACTAAAAGGGATCCAAACCTTTAGTTGGTATGCCTTACCATCTGGAGCATGGCTACCAGCAGATGCAAGATGTGGAAAGCGATATGCGTAGCGAAGTCAGGGGGGGGAAATAGATACAAGGTTTCCAATTAATGTGAAGGAAAAATAACTGGAGATTTCAGAGTTTCTATCAACTCTACTTGTACTTACTTGAGTTGCTCGTCTGATATGACTTTGGATTTGGATGTGATTGGCTCCGGATTCAGGTACAAAACTTTACTTTACCTGTCTAAATGCCATTTTTTCACTGAGATGTTTGAACACGTGAAAGCATGTAAGTGCCGACGGTTGCATCTAGTTGATTGGATCAGGCTAGATTTGGATCGTCATCAGATTTAACCTTATAGGTGAGCCGTCCAGTATAAGCTAATGAATTAATATTTGGTTTGAAGTGGGGTACAATTTGTGTTCACATGCATTTATCAAATCCAATTAACTTAATTTGGTATACAAAAACTGCAACCGGGTTTTAAAATTTATTTAATTTTATTACAGGGTCTAAGCCTTTGCCAAATTCCAAGCACGACTCCTCCTGGTGATTCTTTTTATCGTGTGTTAAGTGTCAGTCTGTTATCCGTTGAAGAGAATTTCCTCGCGGGGCCCCACCTGATAAAGACCGGGATCTCTGGCCAAGATCCTAAGCGTGATCTCTATGGACCACGTGGGGCGAGAGGCAGCCGTCGATGACCTCAGTTGTCCCCCGTTACGTCTGCTCCGACCAGGGGCAGTTGAGGCTGACCCGCTCTCATCCGGAACCAGATTACAATAACGCCCTTCTTGTGCTCGCTCCCCTCCTCCACTCCGCCCGAGTGTTGACCACGCTTGACCGTTCATACCCGGCCGCGCTCATGAGAGCGACGTCTCGTGGACTCCTTGTCGGACCACAACTGGCATCCATTAGGACTTTTCGGTAATTTGCCGTATGCAGTGACGGGAGTGACGAACGCCTGAGCGGGGGCGTGACGTGGGGGCTTGCATCTGAGCCGTCCGATGGGTCGAGTTCGTCGAATCGGTTGGGACTTTTTTGTGGGCCTCAGAACAAGCTAATCGGTTCGATCGAGTTTCGATTTTCAACGGCTCGACTCGTCGTCTCCCACTTGGGTGCGATTCGGTCTGGTGAATACACACACTCTGGAAATCGCTGGGGGATACTTTCCTCTTTTTTCTCTTTTCAATAAATACGAAATCCACTCGACGGGTTACACTTGCTCATTTTTACTTGGTTTTACAACTTACGTTACACAAGATGGGGAAGCAGTAGGGAGGGGAAGGAGAACAAAATAGGGTGGGGAGAGGCCACAAAATCTGCCGGGGAGTTTTCGCCACGTTGCAGCGCCGACGGAAGAGGACAAAAAGTGGAGGGCCGAGGGGAACCGTCGCGGAGCGGGAACGCCCATCCGACGCCTAAAACCCAAAACCCCGAAAACTGAAAAATGAAAAAAGAGGGAAAATCTTCAGGAGGGGGGAATGAAATCGCCGATCTGGTGGAGGAGGACGTCGTCCAGGTCGCCGAAGTTGTCGTCGTCGTCCCGCCACTTGCTTGCTCTCCAAGCCACGTCGGAGAAGAACGGGAGCGACCAAGAGAGGGAGTCGAAGCCGAACGGGGACGGCTCGAACTCGGGGCAACCGAGCTCCGATGGGACGGCGAGCTCGAACCCGCCGCATGGCCCGCATCTTAGCTTTGACGACACGGTAGCTTCGTACTCGGCTGACCCGAGCTCTGAAGAGGCAGTGGGCTCGAACTCAGCGGACCCGAGCTCCGAAGAGGCCGTCAAAGACTCCGAGTCGGAAGGGAGCTTCTCGAAGGGCGCAGAGTCGCCGGAGGATGGCGGGAGGACGGACGTCGGCGAGGAGACGGAGGGAGTCAGGGGCGGCGTCGTCTTGGAGAAGTTCGTGACCGCGTTAGGGCCCTTGAGCCTCAGCGCCGCGTCGTCGTAGACGATGGCCGCCTCCTCCGCTGTGTCAAACGTCCCGAGCCAGAGACGCTTTCGGCGGGTTGGGTCTCTGATCTCGGCAGCCCAGCGGCCCCACGGCCGCCTGCGGACGCCGCGGAACTTCTCCTTCCTCGTCTGATCCTTCCCCGGCGCTTGGCGACAGAGTTCCGCCAGCCTCCGCCGCTTGCCCGCCGGGGCCGGAGCCGGCGGGGCTGCAATATTGATCTCGAGCACGTGCTTCTTGACACGTAGCCTGCAGACGTGGCCGTTCTCCTCGTCGCTCGATGAGTCCGTCGCGTCCACGTCGTCGAAGAAGACCCGGACGACCTTAGGCCCGATCCGGCTGCCGGAAGTCGAGGCCGTCGGTCCCTCGCCGCAGAGACCCCTCCGGCGATTGTCCTGCCGTCCGTTCGCTGCCGGAAAACTCGTCATACCCTCGAGGATCCCTCTCCAACATGAAAAGCGAACACCAGTAGAATCAAAACCTGAGGCGGATTCACAGACTAATCCAGCGTCACTCCGGCGCTTTAAAACCCTGCAAAACCCCTTCAAAAATATATTCCGACTTCTTCTTTTCCCTTCAACCGTCTGGCAAATCCCCCAGGGTTTATCTTGATCAAGGAAAGGAAGTCAAAGCCACGGCTTTCCCTTCTACCTCCTCCTGCTGCCTTCCAGTACGGCTTTAAACGGAGAAAATTCACAGTCAAGAAAGTTCTCGGAAATCGCCAAAAAGGCTACCGGTCGGCCCCGTGAGAGGCTCTGCTTTTGGAGAAACGATCAGATCTTAGGCTCCTTCGGACCCTAGGGGAGGAAAAAAGGAGAGAAAGGAAAGAGGAGAGACCTTTTAGCATTATTCTCTTCCCTCGAGATCCTCACGAGAAGAAAGAAAGATCGAAAAGGATAAAACTTTTGAGTGGAGGGGATTTCTCTCGGGAAAGCAAGCTAATCCGACGACCTGAAGACGGTCGGCCGGTAAAAATCCCGACGACGACGCTTATCGGATCTTTCCAAGTAGTTTCTTATTCTCCTTTTTCTGCTTCTACAGTGCAGATGAAGAAGGAAAAAAGAAGAATCAAGAGGAAAGGGAGGGGGGGAACGGGATTGCGGGAGGGAGGGCAGGGGAGCTTTATAGGCGCGCGATCCGTTGGGGTGCGTGGTGCCAGCTGAGTCAGTACGAACTTTTCACCCCGCCTATTTGATCGGCGCGTTACTCGCCAAATCCTCGCTGATATAGTGATATTACGGTTGCCACTCTAACGTCCTGGACGGGAGTGAGAGTGTGAGACTGTACACTTCTTCGTTTCCGTCGTCAAGACTAAAACACCCTCCACTAATTACCCTTCTTTCAACCCTACCAGCGCCAAAGTCCGCATGAGACAGCTTGTATGTACACTATAAACACAAGTGTCTTGTACATTTATATATATGAGGTAAAATTCTCTGGTCGGTTCCAATCAAAGCTGCCAGAAGGTGTGCTGTTTATATATATATATATAGAACATTCAAACAAAACATGAATATTGTAATAATTTTAACATCAAAATTTTGACGTTATAATAGATGTTAATTTTTAATTATTAAAAAATACGTTTAAGCTTAAAAAATGACCAATTTAATATATGTTTTCTATCAAATCATTGTTAACATCAATTATAGACTTCATTTGGGTGACATGCCTTAAACTCTATTTTTTGAGGCAAAATATAAGATAGTATTTGAGGTATATTTGGATGGTCGCCAAAAAATAGATTTGTAAGTAACCAATTTTTGACATAATGCCGTTTTTAAATGGAAGTGAATGACGAAAAACTCGTTTTTTAAAAAAAAAAATCATACAAATTCAATTAGAAAATTATATTAATACACCAAAAAAAAAAGTTAAGTAGAATGTAGTTTTGAGCTCTAACCTGAGAGTGGTCTAGAAAAATAGAAAGTTACTAATTTAATTAACATATTGCCGATATCGTGCAAATAAGGAAACCAATTTGTCGCCTTTCTCGGCATTCCAGTTACTTAATTTGCCAGAAAAACTTGCTATAAATTTAAAGAGTTGTTTTTGCTTAACCATATTTGGAAACCGTGACTAACTCGAGGGCAACTCGATAAAATGCGAATACTTTAGAATAAAACTAGAGGACCCAACAGATGTTGATTAATTTTCCATATTTTAAACTTTTTTAATTTATTTAACTATTTATTATTTTCATTTATTCTTTTCGGAAACGCTTTTTTTAATATATTTTTAGCCTGTCTACAAATTGTTCAACGGAAATGATAACTCAAACAAATCAACAGCCCCGTCAATTCAGTTGAAAACCCAAAATTTACAACATTGGATACCATGGATCTTGGGGACGCCGGAGATACGAGACAAACCGGTGTTTTATTGTGACAAAAGAAGCTGACTTTCTTCCCTGGGAATCAATTAAATTTTGGAGCAAGACCTGCCGCTTTAAAGAGCTTATTGAAAATGACGTCCAAAGGAAGGAAGGAGCGCATGAAAATGAGCATGAGATACCCGAAAAGGCCGAAGATTATCATTTTTTCCCTTTCTCTTGAGAGATTTAGGACTATTTAGGAAATTGAGTGGAAAGCAGAACACCCATCAACTGGAACTTGCAGTTGAGAGGAGTAGTCTTCCGACCAGCTATGGCTCTCCGGAACAAATGAAGTTAAGAAAGATTGCATTAATAAATATATGCTCACAAGCTCCTCGTTCCTTCGTATAATGCAAGAGTATGCTTTATATACATATATATATATATATATATATATATATATATATATATATATATATATATATATATATATATATATATAGAACAGAATGGCGTCCGGATAAATGATAGTCAGACACCCATTTTGCCTTTGTCCTTAAATACTGAAAGTGTCTTTATTGGTACAACTATTAGTAATAAAGTGTGACATTCAGAAATGAAATCCAGCTTTGAATGGTAGTTAATGCCATCCGCTATTTGATGAAATTCTGTGAGTTGTGTCAAAATTAACGCGGTTGGTTGGATTCCATCTGTACATCTGTAAATTTTGGCTTAGATTTTTCACTGTGTTTGGAATCATGGACGAATTGAATGTCATTAAACCTCTTAAGGGAAGTAAATTAATTATTCTAACTACATCCCATGCACATATATGACTTTTCTGAACACGCCATGCGAGTTCGTCGCCCTCAGCAAGCAGCATATTTCCCTCAACAAGGGAAAATGATTTGTTATTTTTCCCATTTTGCCATCGTAAAGGGACTGTTTTCGTTTTTTATTAGGGGTATTTTCATCATTTTAACCACCCAAACATCACCAGCTCCAAATTAACACTATGTACAACATTATTGAGAGATTATCCGGCTTTTCCAAGGTCCAAAGCTAGCTCGGCCTTAAGATTGGAGCTTGCCAATGGCAGGGCCACATTGTAGCTGGTGTAGGAAAGCCCATGAAATTTATTTTATATATGTATAGAAACTTCATTAATTTTTAGTTTTTTTTTTACATATGAGTACCTTGTAAAGTTTGAAATTTAACAAAGTGCCCCTTAACGAGAAGTTTCTCGCTCTGCCATTGGAGCCTGCACTACACTTTAGCTTGTACATCGCTTCCTCACTCCCCCACCAAGCTTGGGCCTGATGGATCCCATCTTGCCCCCTACTAATGTTGGTTTCAATCCAAAAAAAGTTAGAAACCAAGACAACCAACTATTTTAGTAGCACTTTTTATATGCTCTTGAAGACTTCTTACAATGTTCAATATGAGACTAAACTCTGAAAGTGGATGTTACAGCAAGTTACTGATGGCCTTCCAGCTACTGAATAGAGTGGGTTGTACTACACCTCTTGGGGCAACACATGGCATATATATATATTCACACACATATACGTTGAAGGTGAATTTTTTATAAATCAAACGGCAGAAGTGAAAATGCAACATTTTAGAACATGGCTAGAATGTGAAGCATTTATGAGATTTGGACACTAAAGTTTGCTTGAACACGAGCTCCTGAAGACTACTAATGAACCATCACCATCTTCATGTGATCCCTGGACTTTCACTTTTCTTTTTGAAGTCAGAAAGGTTGAATTTGCGAGGCGATTGGACCAGTGAACTTGTTAAGCAAATCATCCTATTTCGCATTTGCTACTAAGGAGACGTGCAGTGCTCCAAACTTGGCTCACACACATATGCCAGCACCGACAATTGAGCCTGGCCTGGCTAACTTAGGCCTCAAACGGACCAGCTCAGTCAAGAGCTCAGGTTTAACCAACATACCAAGTGTGGTGCTCTGGTCTAGCGGATCCCAACCCACTTTATTGGTTTTCATCCGAAAAAGATAGGACAACCAACTATTTTAACAAACCCTTTTATAAGTCATTGAAGATCTCTCGCAATTTTTAGTACGAAATTAAACTTTTGACGTGTTACAAACAAACCGGTCAAACACGTCTTTTCTTTTTTTTTTTTTAATTGGCCGACCTCGCCCATTGTCCAACCATACCCAATACTAAGACTGGAGGTCCAGCTACTTGATCTCCACTAGTTTGACTTCAGCTTAAGCTCAGATTAAATGAGTCAAGTTCCAGCTGAATGGTAAAAATTTGATTATATAAATTAGCTGACGCTGTAAGAAATTGGGTAATTACTGGCTCTTGAAGAGAGAGTAATGGTTCAGCGGCAGGAAGACTTAAGCATCAGTAAAACTACATTCAGTGACACGTACAGACGTTGCGTTAAAGAATGATGCTAAGCGTAGACGTGTTACAGATGGTTTGCTTTCTCTGAGGCTAGCTCCCATAGTTTCAATAACACTGTTCGTTTTTACTGACGCTATTTTGAGCAGCATTCTCTCCCCACTTACTCTTTGTCTCGGAGGTGACCAGCTGACTCGTTTTTGTGGAACCAACTCTCATGCTTAGTCTTAGGGGGCCTGTGAATCCAACTACCTCCTAAATAATATTTCTCTAAGTTTTTTTACAAGGGCCAAACTGTATGCTTTAAAAGTTTTAGAGGGACCAAACTAAAATTTTGTAAAGTTCTAATGCGTAAAATTTTATGTTTTAAAGTTTAAGAGGGAGGCCATGGCCCATGTTTTCCGCGAACTAGAGTTTAAGCATAGCTCTAGTTAAGTTGAGTTCGAGCATGCTCAACTCAGCTCATGAATCGCACCTTTAAAAGAAAGCACAAGGGTCATTACACCTTTTATGCAGATTGCATGCTTACCTAATCCGGGCTCGGCTCACTTATTTAAATGCACTGACCCTTCAGCTTGAACTCAACTCATTTAAATTATTGAGTCAAACTCGAGCCAACTTTAGTCAAATTAAATTCATCCAGTGGACTCAAGTCATTCAGCCGTTCTAACCAAAAGCCACCAAGTACTCTAAGTTCCTAGTCATTCTTGTGTATGTGTAAGAGGGGCTGGGTGGGGTGGTTAGCAGATATTTCTAAAAGGCCAAAGCTCCTCCTTCTTTCCTTTGTCGCCGAGGTCCAATAAGTTAATTTTTTCATCCTGGGGCCAATATCATGAAAATGACACTTTAATTCATATCACAGCAATAGTGACACTGAAATCATAAACTTGGTCATGTTTTTTTGTGCTAGAAAGCACCCACCCATTTGATGAAGCTTTTTTCTTTGGGTTGAAATAAAAGGAGAATAAAAGAGGAATGGAGAATCATGGCCCATGAGTAAAAGCTGCCCTATTTTTAAATAGGGGACATGTATTCCATCCCTGGTGCAAAGGCATAATCAGAAAAATCAAGTTGGGTCCGGAAATCTTTGGCAAAAGTTTGAATGGGAGCAACTTTTCGCCGGAGTCGGGGCCGGAGCGGGCCGCAACCAATTGGTACTTTTTGGAAGGAAAAAGAAGTTTATATCTCTATTTATCATTCATCATATTCAACACATTCATTAATGAAGATTGATTCCATTGATTTGATTAAGAACATATAACTTGTCATTATCCACGTAAATGTTAAATGGATGTGATTTACCATCGATCGTCTTAAACAAATTTGTTAATAAGGTTAGTTCAATTGACTTGTTTAAGAATATACAACTTGGTATAGTCTCTATAAGTGTTATGTTGATTATGAAAAAATTATGTTGACGTTAATTATCATTGATCGTCTTAAATTTTCTTTTCAATGAACATTGATGTGATTGATTTGATTATGAACATATGGTTTTGTATTGTCTGTATAAATATTATGTTGTTGTTATTTATCATCAATTGTTTTAAGGACATTCATTAATGAAAATTGGGTCGATTGGTTTGATTATGGACATATGACTTAATACTGTGTGCATAAATGTTAAGTTGATGTTATTTGTTTCCCGAAAATTATGAAAAATATGAATAGCCTTTTTGAAATTTTTCTTGGCTATTCCATTGGCCCCCAGCCTTTACTTGGCAGTTGGTGACGACCAGGGCTACAAGTGCAAAGGCTATTCCACTTTTTATTAAGAATATATGGAAAGATTTTGTACATGGACATGGACTTCTTCCATGTAGGCCATAGAGGTACGCATTTCACTGTAGAGCAGTCAGCTTGAGTCACCCGATTCGAATCAAATTAATGGACAAACCGATTCAATTTAGTGGCGGATTTAGGGATGCTATACGTCCATTTTTAAATAATTGAAATATCAACTATTTTAATTAATTTGTTAAATTTTATTATTATTTTTTATCTTGTAGAAGTTTTAAACATTTTTGGACAATTTATAAGTGAATTAGTGAATAAGCAAAATAATTAGTTGAGTTATATAAGTTGCAAAAAGAAGGCACTTATGTCGTGAGGGGTGTAGTATAGTTGGTCAATCCCGAGAATTGGTGTAAAGCCAGCCGACTATTTGATTCCGGTACGGCACTATTCTCCTAAATTGCAAACGATGAATATGTGACGATGCTTAGTTGATGAGTTTCTCCTTCTTCCATCCACTCCCCAAGTAGCCTTGGGAAGAAAAGGGGAGCTATTTTGGCCTCTTTAAGCCCAATAATATTGGAACTATTTCTTGTCTTGCATTTGGTAGATGTAAAAGTGTTCAAAAATGGGAAAAGCGAAGAACTCTTAAGCACAGGATAGGTTTTTGAAAGTTCAAGGACAACATCAAAAACTGCCAAAAGACACCAGATGAACAGGAAAGGTTTTGAAAGTTCTAGAAAAATATCAGGAACTACCACAATCCAAACGAGGAACTGTAGACAACCTTGACAGTGTTGCTTTAGAATGTGAGTAAAACTGGTGGGTGGGCGCTGCTTATGATAATGAATCATAGTAGAGCACATTCGTGAGATAATGAGTCTGACGAGCCCCATTTTCTCACATCATTACACATGCAAGAAAGAAAATGGGTTGTGTGTGAATGACTCAACTGCAGTCCCTAAATAGAGGGAGAGATGGGATTGTGGGTGACATTGCCAAAAAGGTAATGTCGACAGAAGGGTTCGAACCTGCGCGGGCAAGCCCAACAGATTTCAAGTCTGTCTCCTTAACCACTCGGACATATCGACCCTAGTTAATTTTCGGTGGCCGTGATTTACTTAAGAACAAAACCGTATGTAGTTTATTCTTCATTATTAAAAGCAAAAAAAATTCTTTGAACCATATGTTGATATTTTTCATTACGAAGCATGTGTTTAGGACTCATTTAATGACTCGAGAAGCTATTTATAATTGCTCAAACATTAATCCACTATTTTTCAACATGACAACAAATTAGGTAATAATGTGCAAATGAAGAAGTGTGCATTTTCTCCAGACGTAGGAGCAAGAAGCAGGAGAAATTACAGCAGGAGTATCTATTTTATTCAAGGGATGTCAAAATTTCTCAACCAGGTTTAAAAATCTCATCAATGGCCAATTATGGTTATTCCTTGGGAATATCCAGTTAAAGAATAGTCAGGATTTTCTTAAAATTTTAGCACAGATTTGTGGTTAGTGCCATATACTTATGATTAGAACCATATAGAAAAAAAAAAAGAAATTATTGACTAATCGTAGTTTTAAGTGAAATTTCTTGGGGATTCCCTTCGGTTCTGTAATATGAGGAAAAATAACTTAAAAGAACTAAAGGGAGGTTTACAGCAGGGTGTCCTAAACTTTAGTACAACAAATGAGTGATATTCTTAACAAAAACAGCAGCCGTAAAGAAATTTTCTCCCAAGAAACCATTTGCCTTGTTTGAAATGGTAAAGAAAATTCTTCAGTTTCCCTTTCCTCAACCCAATATTTCGCCTCATTATCTAGCTGCATTCGTGCCTGTGGAAAGGACAATGGAAAATGAACACCAAGAACTCGATTGCCATGGAAAATTGTTTTCTATAAGCATAGAAACTTTGAGCAAATCCAAAAATTTCAAGAGCTTTGCGAGGTTACCTTTCTCTACTTCAAGGGCAAAGATACTTTGCACCTTCATGGGCGAGCTAACTCTGAAACCAATTCAATGGTTGAACCTGGGTTCAATTATACAGGGCAGCCCCACAAGACCTGCGTCACTGGTTAACGACCACTTCAAAATTTGTTAACTATATATTTAATACTTCATAAAAAAATTTCAACTCCACCCCTACTCTAATGCGTATGCTTTGTCTCTAGGAACACCATGACAAAGTTATATTGTGTTTACTTAAAAATTGCATGAGGTGCATAGATTGGTGACTTGAGTGCCCCTTAATTAAAAAAGCTTGACTCTACCACATAACGTAGTTACACTGACATGACATCTCGAAGAAAATCCGGTCATCAATTTGATTCGTATGGGTGGTAGGGCATGACATATGGATGAAAAAAATTAGGTCATTAATTTGATTCCTATGAGTGTTGTTGAAGCTTAAGGTGAGAAAAAAATTGCACCTCCTCCCCAAACACGGGCTTGTGGTAATCAAAGAATTCAAGGCGATAAGGGCAATTTAGTAATTTGGTCGGAATCAAGTACCTAGATGGCGAGGGAGGCAAGCAGCTTTATGGATGGGTAGATCACAATGCATCCAATAATGACTCGACACGTGACAACGCCTAAAGGCAGATCCTGGGAGTCATAACACCCGGGATCCAACGGACGGTCGAGATTCTGTATTGGGAAACACGCCAAATGGTTCAGGTACGTACGGGAAGAAGGGATCCGGACTTTCCGACCGCTCACAAGGAAAGCAAATAAACAGTAAAAATAAACGTGAGATTGAGTAAAGAGGAAGACAAGGTACACAAACAACTCTCTCTCTCTCTCTCTCTCTCTCTCTCTCTCTCTCTCTCTCTCTATATATATATATATATATATATATATATATATATATATATATATATATATATATATATATATATATATATATATATATATATATATATATGCACCAATACACCATATCACCCTGCTTTCTAATTTATTTCATTTCAAAAATTACAGGATTAATTTAAATGAAAAAATGACAGGAAGATATCCCTTTTAGTCCAACTTTTATTTTGCATTCAAAGAGAAACTTCCAACAGGTTTCTGTCTCTCACGCATGCGCACTCACATACACACACATGCCAGAAGCGGAAGGGGATTGTAATGAAGAAATTACATACTTTACTGTTGTGTTTGAATGACACCTTCATTTCAGTTCCGCGAAAACCCAATTTATGGAAAAAATAATTTTTTTAATTGGTCTTCCGGACCTTGTTTGTATGTTTTAGATGACAAGAGAAAAGCCAGGTTTTCACTTTTGAAACCTAATATTTTTTGTTTAGACAACAAAGATGAGTAAATATAGTAACTACATTGATATTATTAAAACTAGGGGTAAGCCCAGTTTTCGTTTTCCAAGCGTATTTGAAAAACAAATTTCATCAAAATTGGATATGTGACAAAACCCAGATTTGACGTGAGATAGACGCGCCTATCTATGTTTTTTTTAGAGGCTAGACACAATTTTCCACAAAAATGACATTTTAGGTTGTCACTCAAACAGCCCGCTACACGTTTTTTCTACTTGTCTATGACCATATAACTGATCTAGAAAATAGTAAAATTTTTTTATGTTAATGCATGTTTCTTCAGCAATATATGGTTTAAACTTGAGGGTGAATTGAAATCAACCGGCTGTCCGATATTGTTGGATGATAAACAGTTGAAAGCCATTGCTAAAAGTACCATGCTATGTTACAGAAGTATTCGAAATGATTTATGTTTTGTTGAAGGTTATTCTTAATTATCCGGCAGATTTCAATGTATATATATATATATATATATATATATATATATATATATATATATATATATATATATATATATATATAGACTTTTTGATTACCTTATTCTAGAAGAGCTCGGTTATGCTCAAAGATAGTGAGTGGGAGGACACTGTTTCGAATCTCTGAGGTGCCTTCTTTGTGCTACAAACAGAAAGTTATCAATGCACAAGTTAAAGCATGACATGGACACCACAGAAACACCAAAATAGAGCTTGTATCTTAGGGAATAAGGGGTTGGGTGGTGACTCACAATCCGCTCATCCAAAAACTCATGAAATCTATCAATGTCATCGACTTGACCATTTTCACTTTGTCACAAAATTTTAAATTTGTTAAATTATTTTTCTATGCTCAATGGTCTTGACCATTCCATTCCATTCACAACCTTCCAAAACATATCTTTTCAAAGAGAAATCTAATCACCTACTTTGGCATTTGCGAATAATTATCAACAATAATTGAAGTGCTCGGTTGCCTTATTTGAGCCCCAAGACAAGCGGAGAGCCCGTCCAGTCCTTGTCCAAAATCGTGGCCGTCCAAGAAGAAGATCCAACGGTGGTTTAGAAGATGTAGACGTTAGAAGATGCTAAGTTCATGATTTCGGGTGAGGGATGTAAAGGAGTTGGATTTAGTACAAATTGGGTAAATTCCACTCATTACCCAATTTTTTTTTGTCGAACTTCGGAAACTAGTCTTGCAATAATAGTTACCTCAAAAGTTGAGAACATTTGTTACATAAATTTAATTTGGAAAGGATATTTTTTAATTAATTGTCTTTAGGTTTTTCGCCAAATAAAGTCACATCCAACCATCAGATCCTCACCATTTTTTTATAATATCCACACATTCTTTGTCGTTCTCTCATCATTTGCTTTTGAAATGCTTTAGAAAAATCTACAATCGCTTATATATATATATATATATATATATATATATATATATATATATATATATATATATATATATATATATATATATATATATATATATTATATATAATATATACTTACTAGTATTTGATTTTGATGAAATTTGTTTGAAAAGTATTTGATTTTGAAAAGTAAGGGTATGAGGGATTAGTGTTGATCTATGGTGGATACAAAGCCCGAATTAGGTTTGGTGCATTGGCTTGGGCCGATTGATGCTTTGATTTTGAAAGGCAAGGTAGACGCATTCTATGACCCTAGTAGAGCAGCAAGAATGGTCAAAAGTTTTGATTTATGTGTCACACTTTGACAGTCGCTACCATGACACTTGGCGGATAAGTAGGCTAATCCAGATTCGGACCAAACATCACCGCTAGATCTTGAATTAGACATCCAACTTGTTGTATTCCAAACCTAAATGTTTCATTCATGTCCAAACCCTTCTTGAATGGGGCCGAGCATTTCAATACTCGTCTTCTTGTTTTTGATATCCTTTGCGGAAAGATCGCTTTCTTCTTTGTTCATTGAAGATTCGGTCCAGCAAGATCGCATGTTTAAAATGCATGTGTGTATCTAACCAGTTATTGTGGCTGACTCATTCGTCAAATGCGTGTTCTCTAAGTTAGAATCTGCTAGGGGAAAAATGGCCTTGCAGAATAAAGTAGCGCAATTTTTTTTTTGTGAAAAATATTTTGATTGCTGATAAAAATAAGGGATTCCAAATCTCTTGCCTGCCAGATGTTGCACGGCATGGCTAAAACTATGAATCTATTGCCAAAAAATATAAGCATTAGGGATAGTTTATGGTGCACCAATGATTTCCGGTACTTTATGATGACTTTAATGGCATACTTTTCACATTGACAGATTTGAACTCCACCATAAATTTTAAATTTTAGCTATGCCGCATTGATCTTTTATATATATATATATAAAAGAAAGATAGAGAGAGAGAGAGAGAGAGAGAGAGAGAGAGAGAGAGAGAAAAGGTGAAATCTTGCAGTCAATCCGACAATGGTGGAAGGAGACATAATTGGGTGAGAGGTCATTGACCTTATATTTGAGAAGCATTTTATATGTAAATGTATAAAATTGATGGTAAACTAATATGTAAACAATAGATTTTTATAAGACTGTATGGAAAATTGGCCACACACGGCTTCCGCCTTATCATCCGGACCTCCGTCCAATCACCGCCGTCTTATGTCAGAAATGTACATGTTAGATATTTCTAAGGCCAAATCTAAGGTTGTGCACGTTTTTTTGCTTCAAATTGACGTTAACTTTCAGCAGTCAGCTTTTTGATCACGTTATTTTCTTTTTCCCGGCAACCACATTAACGAAATAAATATATAGCTACTGTGATTTTCCTGTAATAAGGACTAACCTTCTTCTCTCCAAAATTTAAAACTTGAAATAATTTCAAGAAAGAAAAAAGAATATCCTTTTCCTGCAATTCGAATCCTAAAAGGTTTAGGAATTCGGTATTCCTTAATCGAACATTCACAAGGTGTGATTGGTTAGACTCAAAACAAAAGAAAAATGCGTCGAGTGTTTTGGAAGTATTTCACGTGAAAGCGGACACCCTTGAAATATTTGCAGCCACAAAATGCGACTCATTGTCCAAATTATCGCGGGCAAATGGGATTCCTCAACTCGTGATTTCTGAACCTGCGACCAAAAAGGAGCGGACAATTGAGAAAACATTGTCTTGCGAAGGTACCATGATTTGTTGACGAACAACTTGATGGGTCGTATTTTTTCAAAGGCAAAAGTTAAAAAATAATGATGCCACGAAGAAGATGACAATGGGTGTAAGCAACATGCCACTTTTATATTTTGCCATCGACACGAAGTAATCATTGTAAACGGATAAACCATTAAAATATAATAACTGCCACATACTATTTTCTATATAATTAAAATATGTATTTATGTAGTCACTAGTTTGTTTTTTTTTTGGATGAAACATAGCCAATTTGTTGAAAAGCAAATTTTCAAAAGTTTAAAATTCTATCAGCTTAAAACACGATCAAACATTTTTAAGGCACAATAAGTTGTTGTCGCATTATAAACATCATTAGCACCAACAAGATGGCCGTTTATTAACAATATGCTTTTAATTTAGTTATATATATATATATATGCGGTTTTATTTTATAATAATAACTTGACCAATGAAAAAAAAAACGTGTTGTCCGTTTAAAGCTCCAAGTTGGCAAATTGTGAGCCACCTGTTTACAAAAACAAACTGGATACAGTTTCCACTCAAAGGGGCAATTTTATAGTTTCACTTGTACAAAAATCCAAAAATAGAAAGAACAAATGTGGTCTCGTTTGCTTCAGACAAAAACATGCTTATTCGTTGATGTCAATATATCCCATTTGAATGGGATATTGACAATCCAAAAAAACAAAGGATATAAAAAAATTAATATTCGAGTAAGAAATCGGATCAGATTCAGATTTGATTGGATATGGATTCGGATCAGAGTAATTTTTAGACAAATATCTTGTATCTATTACTAAAATCCTGTACAAAATGTGGATTCAGGTATGAATATAAAAATTGGATTCGGATCATATTCGAATTGTAAAATCAGATCTTGGATTTAGATTTAGATATAACTTTTCTTAATTCATATTTGAATCCGAATTCGAATCTAAACATGTGAATATCAAAAAAATAGATACGATTGAAGATATATTCGATCTGCATCCGATCCATTGACATGGTGAACGCGAGAGTGCATTCAAACGCACATACAATGTCCATTTTTCAATCTAGCTCCCCCAAGGTAACAAGAACACTTTTGACCAACATTAGCGCTGAAAGTGCATCCAATACTTGTGGTTCATGTGAAATCATGTACGGAAAATATTAAATTAGATTAATTAATTGAAGAAGGTCCGTGCTTGCGGAATGATGCCGTTTGCGTGGGATGTCGTTTCCGTGGGGAAGGCGCAAGTCGCTTGGGGGCCAAGGCAAGTCCTCTTCACATGGGCCATTTGTTCTGAACAATGATGCGGATAACTCTCCGATCTTTGGTTCCTTTGCGTGCACCCAAAGGCAGGGGGCCGGACTCGTCACCAACTTTTTAACGACCGGGTCGATATGGATGGTTATATATATATATATATATTGCATAGATCTTATATAAACATAGCCGGGATGATCATTCTTATATGTTTCATATTTTAATTAGGGGTTGTGGATTAGGTTGTGGTTAGATGCTGATGTTACCACATTTGTTTTAATGAATAAAAAAGGGGGTTAAAGTTATAAAAAAACTCCAACGCATGAAAATTTGAGGAGCTTAAAATTTTCATTTTATTTCTTAACAATATGACCAGACCATATAAATATTGTTTGGTGAGTAGGATGAATATTTCATTTTATCAATCAACAAGAGGGCTAGAGCCTCCACCCTTCCCTCTATTTCTTAAGTATAGTCCTGCTTTTGGTAAGACACCCATGTTAATTCTTCTTTTTGCAACACATAAATAAAAGTTACGTTACGAGAATTTAAAATGTCTGTTTGTTATACCAAATAAAAACTATTGTTGGGTGAATAAAATAAATATTATTAAAAACTATTATTATTGAGTTTTTTCGTAACATTTTACTCTTTCCAACTCTCTCAATTTTCTGCTCGTATTCAAACAAGTTCAAATAATAGCTCGAGCTCTTGTTTGCCTCCACTTTCAAACTTTGACTTGAATGCCTGAAAGCAGTAGCTAGAGGCTGGTGTGGGCAGGTGCCAACACAACACAAACCCCCACAAAATATATAATTTTTTTTTTTTATTATTGGCTTGAAATATTTGATTTTCATGAACAACAGCAAGTCACCTGCACAAACGGGCATGATCTCTTCGTTGTTTGCACGCACCTGTGGGGCCCACAGCGGAATTATCAAGCGAACGCCTTAGATGTCCCGTTCCGTAGCAACGGCGAACGGGGGCAGCGTGTACGTGGCTTTTGGTCAAGGGGAACAATGATTGTGTGTTGGGCGCGGGTGGTTCCCACGCATGCACGACCAAACGCGCTCAGTTGGAGCGGAGCCGAGGAAGGGCTGTCCTCACTCTTGGAACGGGACAAGGCGGGGACCTACACTGCACTACACTACACTTCCCCGTACGCACAAGCAGGACCCGGAACAGAAATGTCCCAAAAAGGATGAAGCGCGGTCCCGATCACAACACAGCTCTCGTGATCACCGCGCTCATTCCCATGCAGACAATGAATCGTCCCACCGAGGCGATCATACCAAAGGCCCGCATAGGCATAGCTACCTTGTGTGGGTAAATACTCTTTACATGATGTGTTTCGAATCACGATAACAAGTAATATGGATGGCATTTTGAGTCATCGACTTTTCGAGGCTCCCAAGGGATGTGATCTTGTAGGGTTACCTTTTAAACTATCATGAGCGTTAACCCTCTCTTGTTTGTTTGGAAGACATAATTATTGAGATAAACCCTACGCTTACCAACAGGACAGCCTTCTTTTCCATTTTTTAGAATTCTTTCATGCACGAGCGAGCGCATGTGTCCCTAATTGGACCCAAAAAAATGCATCATCATTGGCCCAAATTTGACTTATCATTATTCAAAGTTCAAACCCGAATATAAAATACACCAAACCGTAGCCCAATTTTTATATGAAATCGGATTTCCAAGAGTATCAAATCTCTACTAAAACCTTGTCGAATTCAACCACTTCAAATCTAATTTGGATTAAACATAGCAGCACGTAGACTTGCATCATTTTTTAATAAATTGAAGGCACAACCCTTGTTGTTTAAACCTACTGAATGAGCTGAAGTGGCATAGCATAGCCGGTTGGACGGACGTGCATGCAGTTCAACTTCACTGGCCGCGGTCGCCGTCTCCTTACCAATATAGCCTTGCAGCCTTAGACATAGGAAGCAAGTTTTATGAGGGGCTTTTGGCTCTAGTTAGGGCGGTCTGTTTCCTTCTGCTTACCTAAAAAGCACTCAATCGGAGATAGAAGAAGGTTTTGCTGTTTCTGATTGGAATTTGGATCGGATCCAAATTTACTTACTAGATCCAAGCCTCTAGCACATCAGCTTGATCCACGAAAGGGAATTCGAGTGCTGCATGTGGGGCCCAAACGACATGAGATGATGAACCGTCCATCTTTTCGCGATGGACGGTGCAGAGGAGTTTAGGGCTGGGCACGTCGGCGGTGGACCCCGGTGAAATAATGGCGCCGAATCGGAAGCTCCCGGACTGTGGACACACGCGGCAGAGTCCGTGAAACGGGACTGGGTGAATAAATCGCCGATTAATACCCTCTCCAGTCAACGATGTTAGCTAAAACCCCGTTACGGCGTAACTAGGTCGTAATCGCCGACTTAACGCCATTCACTGCGGCCAACGCCACAAATCACACGGCGCACTGACAAATGACAATTTCAGGGAAATTGAATGGATGTCTCACGGCGATCTTCCTTTTCATTTCTATTGGATTTTAGTTGGATCCGGAATTCAGAAGCTGAATCCAATTAGCATTGGAGCATAAATTTCTTTGCCAAATCTTATTTGCCGGATTCAAAAACAAATTAATAAACGGATATATCCGATCCATTTATAAAAAAAAACTAAAGAGCTTTAAAATGAACAATCTTCAGTCGGATATACACATGAAATTTTCGTAATCAAATTTTGTCTCACATTTTTAAACACGCTACTTGGTTAATTTTTACTCTTACATAAAAAAAAAAGTTTTAAAAGGTCAGACAACAGCAAAAGGGTAAAATTACAATGGTTATTGTGCATATGAGTTGGGCGCCGTAACTAATGCACAGTGGCACGTTGTAAACGCCGCCGCATACAACATCCACAGATACAACATCATATTAACCAAGGGGCACAAGCTTCCAATGTAAATACATAGAGATGAACGTAAATCGTATTATATATATATATATATATATATATATATATATATATATATATATATATATATAATATTTTGATTTGAGTACATAAACGTACTCTTGTTCAAGTACATAAATGTTCTCACGGTATATTTGTTAAATTATATGTTTATTTAAAAGAAAAATATTTTAACTGCTATTTTTTTTTTATTTGGGCCGTTGATATTTGTCTTGGGGTTTATGAAACATCACTAAACATTAAAATGGTCAAATTTAACATAATTTTTTGAACTAAATTACTCACAAGATCATATCCGTAAATTATCTTAAAGATTCAAAATGATTTGAAAAAGACGCGTGCCACTATCTCTACACGGAAATTTAATAGTATAAAGTGGGTTTGAGTGTAATGCATCATATGAAAATCATGATTGGACTTCTTCAATATAAAATATCCGCTTCCATATATATATATATATATATATATATATATATATATATTTGGGCCACATTTTCCACATTTTGGCAAGTTGGGTTATTACTTAGTCAGAAGTCCAAGCTGACCGCCGGCTCAGATGGCTCGAGTTCGTTGATTCCCTCGAATGCTGACGGACTTGGCCGCACTTGGCTCGAGCCCACCTTATTGACCTGGCCGGTAAGCTTTGGCACCATCTCGCTGTGTTTGCTGTGCTGGGGAGTGGACAAAAGAAATTCGGTCTGTGTTTGAAGATGCCTGAACATACAAATTTGGTCGTGGAAAATTGATGCACGAACAGGTGAGAATTCAAAATCCAGCATCATTTTGTTGATGACAAGTCCACGTTGGGTTGGAAAATTTGATGGGAGGTCTCATTCTCCGAAATTCCAAAGAGAATGAAATAATATATCTAAAGTTATAATGTCATTGAAATAGAACTAAATTATATTGTCGCATATATTGGAAGGTAAGTTATGATCGAGTCCTCTCCAAATCTCATCAATAGAGATTAAATCCAATGGCGTTGATAGGTCCTCCGGCCAAAGTTTGCATGATGTTATAGATCAGATTCAAATCTGATATTTCCTTAATCATATTTCTTTTATTTTTTATATTCACATATTTGGACTTGAATTCAAATTCAAATACAAATAAAGAAAAGCCATATCCGAATTCGCGATTTGAATCTGATTCAAATTTGATTTTCTACATTCATATCCAAATCCAAGTCTGAATTTTGAACCAAATTTGGCTTATTATCAAAATATAAGAGACTTACATATACAATATTTATTTAAAAATTAATCCGATCTGAATCCAATAAGATATTTAAGTATATCTAAGCCGATTTGACTTCTCAATTGCATATCAAATTTTTTTCTATATCTTATGAAAAGTTTGGTTAGATATCGGATCCAAATTGGATATATTGACATCCTCAGTCAAGGACATCAGCTGTTTGATTGAGGGTCAACCATCTAATGTGATGGCGAGGAAGAGAAACCTTCAAGAGGCCAAAGTCTTTTCGTTATTTTCCTCATTCTTAGGATCTAGATATGCTTTGGGTAGGTAAGAAAGGATACATCAACTAAAGTATCAACTAAAGTGTCATGCATCGACCATATGCAATTCAAAAGAATAGCATCCATACGAGGGCTTGTCTAAGCTATTGTGTTATTTTTGTTCTTTGGCGGCAAACCGTCAAAAAATGATAAATCCCGGAGAAGCGGTGGAAGGCGGAGGGCGACAGCGTTTGAACTTGGTTTAGAGTCTTCCCCTTGACACCCTTCAGGAATCACAAGCACTTGTTATAACAATCATCAGATGATTGTGATTTGCAGAAGTCACGACATCTTTTTCAGCTTTGCCTTCACGACTGGATTGAATATTGCTCAACATCGAGCATTCGATGAAGATATATGGATTTAAAAGTTAGGATTAAATTGTCTCGGCAAGCGGTTGTCATTCTTCGCAGGTCTAAAACAATATAAAGGTTTGCCACCAAACCAATTTTATATATAAGTGGGACATAATTAAGCGATTAGTATAGACACAGCCTTGACCTTGAGCTTCCTAAACCGTCAGATAATTTACGTTCGTCAAAGATCTTGTTCTTTAGAAAATTATTCTGAAATCGAACGAACAATCAACCTAAAAAATATTAAAAAAGATATTATATTCCATTATTGCAAGTAGTATTGCTTTGTTCACATT
>JAANDH010000386.1:137888-150310 GCA_011799765.1 Nymphaea thermarum
ATATATATATATATATATATATATATATATATATATATATATATATATATATATATATATATATATATATATATATATATATATATATATATATATATATATATATATATATATATATATATATATATATATATCCAGGTAGGAACTCTAAAGTTCAGGATCTTGGTGATGTTTGTTTGCCAAAAAAATCGTGATGTTGGTGTGAGTTATAGGATGGTCCTTGTAGATAGGGGCAGCAGGCGTGTGAAACAGGAATTGACTCTTCTGTTTATCTTTTCAAGCAATGCTGCCCAGTGTTGTCAGTATCGGTTTTTCTGTCATGTTTTCGTGACCCTTTTTATTCACGAGCAATCCCTTCTCTTTTGAAGCGATATGTACAAAGTTGTCGGTGATACCTATAAATATGTTGTGACTCGGCAAAATATTTCAAAAAAAAAAAATCTGAAATAATTTTTTTTGTAAAAGTGAGATAAATAATTATGAAAATACTTTGAAATTGGCACATGGCACTTTTATAGCGGCCATCAAATCAAATTGACTTGCCATCAATTAGATTCCACTAGGACTATTAAGGCTGCAGAAGCTATGTCACCTCCTGAGTGTGGGGTGCAGGTGCCGGTGTGGTATATTTCAAAAAATTTAGGTGCGGCGGTGTGGCGAGAGTATTTTATTATTATTAATGTTATTATTAAATTATAATAATAACAATAATATGTATATAATGCATATGACAAAAAATTGTCTATAAACCACAAAATTATTAAATAACAAGATCAAAATTACAATTTGTCGATATCAAAATCACAATTTATCGAATGGAGGTCACCCTGCAGGGCAGGCTGCAATCGACGACTTCGCCGGCTCCATCGACCACCAAATGCGACGTATAGAAGAGAGATTCAGATTAAGAAGGGACGAAGGTCTAAGAAAAGGGAAGAAGAAGAAGAAGAAGGGACGAAGAGGGATGAAGGTCGAGGAAGAGGGAAGAAGAAGAAGAATGGATGAAGATGGATGAAGCTTGAAGGTTGAGGAAGAGGAAAGAAGAAGAAGAAGAAGGGAGGAAGAGGGATGAAGCCTGAAGGTCGAGGAAGAGGGAAGAAGAAGAAGAAGGGAGGAAGAGGAAAATGTGGAAGAAGAGGGAAGAGTTCAAAACTTAAAAAAAAAACCTAAAAATTGGACCAAATTAAACTTTCTCGCCTTTGACCGCACCCGACTCGGGTCAAACGAGAGTCGGGTGCAAGTATGAAAAAGACAATTTTAGTCAGGTGCGGCTGACCGCACTCGACTCTTGTTGACCAATTTGGGAGCACACCCGCATCGTGTCGACGCGGGTGCTTGGCAAAAAACGAAGCACCCAGGTTACATAGTGCATAAGCTGGGCCCTCGATTTTTTAAGATAATAAGGAGGTTACATAGTATTGTGGCCCATCCTGTTGTATTGAATATGAACTGGTTTATTTTTTTCACTCTTATTTAGAAAGAGCCGAGTTATACTTTTTAAAGTTTTTTACATATCTACAAACATAAGATTTATTGTTTATTTAGGTGCTATTGAAAATAAATCCTATTACTTCAATAGTGAAAATAAATCCTTTATATTGATGCAGCTCCAGACCCGAGAGATGGGAGGAACAACGGACTTTCCAGCCTTATTTTTAGGAAGTGTGTTGTTAGATTCCTGTTCACCGGAGAAAAATGAGTACATCCTAGATAACACCTCAGGAAAATGAGTACATCCTAGATAATCAGCAAACAAATATACTATATTTTAAAAAAAACAAATGAAAAAATAATAAAGAAAAGCCCTAAAAGTACTTGAAATTAATTAAATAACAACAAGGGATGCTGTGCAGCGGTCACTGAATTCAACAGGTTCCCTAAAACAGGCCTATACCTTAAGAAGATGAATGGAAGGATGAAAGTTTTCAGCTTTTTCGTTGGGTGATAGGATAAAATACTCTTCTGGCCAACAAACGTTCAAGCTTGAACACCTTTTAAGATAAAGTCTTTTGAGTAGCGCAAATGCTTTTAAAGGGCCATTTTTTTATGGACAATATTCCGGTTTTAAAAATACAAAATATAAGAGAGCCATTTTTTTATTTCAAGAAATATAACTGCATTTTCAATACTATTAAATTTAATAACAACAAGCGTAATCCGATGATAAATCATACGTGGTGTGTTTCAAAATGTTCTTCTTACCAAACAGTTGCTACTCGTAAGAAGTACCGAGCTTCACCATCACACTATGCGGTAAAGTGGTTTCCTCTCCAAACTTAAAATTATGTTACTTAAAAAAATGCAATCGAAATGATAGACCATGGGAGATATTAGGAATTCGTCCAAGGAAAAAGAAAGTTTTTTCGCAATGTTTGTTTTACTTACACCTTGGAAAGCAAATATTTTCTTATGAAACTATTCCATGAGATCCATTTCTTTTCATGTGTCAACAAAAATGTATTGGATTTGACTAATCAAATAAAAGAAGAAATTGAAGACTTTATTGGTTAATTCTTTCTAATTCCAGCCCTTCTTTCTTCTAAGATGCACTTGCCCGAGCCAAGTCCTAGCTATGTCCCTCTTTAATTATAAAATAGTCGTATAAATAAACTAAAATCCACCGTCAACTAATAATCCATATTTTTCTTAACCAAAAATAGACCATTTTGCCCTTTTCGGTTTGTTGAGAGAGAGAGAGAGAGAGAGAGAGAGGGCCCCCCTTCTTCGGTGGTAGATATAAAGTAGTTGGACGGTTCGAGTTTTATATTAACATGCATGTATATCCCAAACCACTTAGTTCTCGGACCAAAACCAGCCCCCTAAGTTCATACCAAAGAGTATTTTAAACAAAGATTAATATGTCAGCATGTTTGTGCTATTGATTTAATACATACATGTCATGTCAAGTTATTTTCATGCAAGATATTGATTAATATATTTTTACTAAGTAATATATATATATATATATATACACACACACACACATTACAGAACTGACTGGCACCTCTTCCTCATAAATGCTACCTAAACATATTAAATGGAGATAACTAACCCAATAGAAGTTAAAATGTTGTTTAACACACTGATCATCCTATATGTTTGTGCAAGGATTGAATTTGAAGTTCGAATTTTAGTTTGGAACTCGATTGAAAATTTGTAGTTCAAATTGACTAATCAAAACTTGGATTTCTTTGAAAATTTGATTTGGATTTGATCAGAAGTTTTTGTGAATTCCGGCAACTTAGAAGATTGAAGATTGAAGATTGAAAGTTGATTTGAATTGAGACTATTGGTTTAATCTTGGAACTTGATAGCTGAAATTGGATATTTGGAAATAGGTGAAGGTAGAGTCTTTAAACCAGTTGAACAATTTCTTTCGGAAAATTGATAGTATTGCTGAATTTTGAACTTTTTTTGATGTTTAAAATGATACAATTAACGATTTTGGAGTCTATTTTTGATGACTCAATTTTGGGAGCTTGAGATGAAATTCTATTTTAAAAATTCCAGATTTGAAAATTTCAAGTTTTCAAATTCATTTTATGATTAAATTGAGTGCTTTTCACTTTGAGATAAACAAAGGATTCAAATTTTTGTTGCAATATTTGTGGTCACGTTAGTAACTCCAAGCTCACTTATTTCTCGGTGATTAGTGAATTTGTTTGCTTGTGTAGTGAGTGAACGAGTGTTTGCAAAAGCAAACTATGGGTATCATTCATACTTCACTCTATCATCTTTCCACCCAAAGCTAATTTGATTTCATTTATGGAAACATGGGCATTGGAATATTGAGCAGCTTATAGCTTCATTCTTGTGGTATAATGTCAGTTTATAGTATTTGTAACAACACTTTATGGTGTATTTACACATGGTTTTTCAATATTTACCCATCCAATAACAGTACTGAATGAGGAATTTTTAGAACTTCCAATGAAGGATCGTTGGGAGGTAGGCTCCCTGGCTTTATTAACAAAAAATCAGTATGTACACAGAACGAATACAGGAAATGCAGAGCATCAAGACGAAGCAGTTCAAAATTGAGCACCGAAGCCACAATCAGTACCAAAGGAAAACCAGCCTTAAAAGAGACATGACCAGGGCAAAACTGAGATCAGTTATCCATGGTCAGCATAAAAGTACTGAATGAGGAATTTGCCGACTTGGATTGAAATTCATTCATTGGAAACCTTCATGACATGCGTGAATCGAGACAATTGTTGCCATTTGTGAGGCCATGCTCGTTTCCTGTTAAGGATATTGGTGAGACGTCTCCTCCACCCGCCATTGTTGGACACTTGGTGTTGCCTTGCTCTGCATTCCTCGAGTTCCAGTCAAGAATGGAGAACTCGCACAGATCATTTCCGCCCATGGCAGCTTGATGTCATTCAAAAAGCTGGCTTCCATTACCTAGCATAATAAGAACGCCCCCTACCCATCTCTTCCTGTCATTCATATATGTGACCGCAGCCAGACTGTTTTCTTAGCATGATGGTGGCCTTTGTCGGTGACAACCAGTCCTGTTCGCAGCTAGCTGCATCCTTAGAACTCAAAAAATTCATTGCTGGGCACTACAAGTCGTTATTAAAAACACCATGAACTGTTACTGTATCACAAACTGTCTTTCAACTTTCAAGTTCACATAACTGCTGTTTTTCAATAACAAATTTTTAATTTCTAAGTATCGGGCAACATCTATCTAATATATATACATATATATAACCATAGGAAACTTGTCAGTCCAACCACTAAGAGTTGAAAAATGAGCAAGGATGGCTGGTTTCCTAGCAAGAGCCCAGATATATATGTCTTTCAACAGCCAAGGATGAAACATTTTCTTCCACATGGAATAGCTGTGGAAACCACAGACAGCGAGGCCCCAGCGAGATCCACCGCCGCTTCTTTATTATTACTTTAGCGTTCTACTCCCATTAAAGAAACATAAACTAAACCGAAAGAAATATTTATTTATTGCTCGCTTAACCACTTCGATTCAAGGATCAAAACGATGGTCCAACCGCGTCCGCACACCTCACCCTCTCTTCTTCAACCTCACATGGAAAATTCTTCCTCTCCTCTGTTCACATCTGCAAGCCAGTTCTCTTGACTCTGACTGAAGACCAAAAAGCCAAGATGGGGTCCAAAAGAGCAGAGCAAATTTCAAAAGGAGGAAGAAACAGACAGGAAATTCACCCTGAACTTTTTGTTCGTTCACAAGGAAATTTCTTGGATTTTGTACAAATTAAAGTCATGTCGGGTGTACTTTTAGGTAAACTGGGGGAGTATTTCTTCATCAAATCCGGAAACTTTCATTTCACTTGATCTTGTTTTTTTAAGGTACAAGGCCTACTTTATGTGCCTAGACATGCGGCCGGACCGCACTTCATAATCATGTTAGGTATATTTGAAAACCTGAATTTAAATTATTAGCAGAAAAATTGAGTGGGAGAAATTATCTACAGCGATTCAAACCGATGAGAATCGGTCGCTGATGGCAATTAGCAAACAAATCAGCAGGCATTTCAATGGGTTGATGGCACCTGATTATCTACCAAATCTGGATCCATTCAATCAGATTCGGTGAAAAAAAGGGGACCCAAATCCTCTCGAATGATCAATCAGCTAGATGCAGGTTTAAGTGGGCTAATTAAAAAACCGAGTCCGAGATTTGGCAAAACTCCACCAGCTCAGTTCTATGTATAAATTGAACAATATCCATCTCTGATCTGGATCCAGTTCCAGGAATTCAGATTCATATATGAGCCCGAATTCAAATCTAATGAAGGGAGACCTGATTAGGTGATCAGATTTGAGAATGAAGCCACTTGAGGGTGTTTGATAATCTCTGATCTAGCACATGATCTATAGACCCTCCTTCTTTTGACCATTGGTCGATCTGACTGCCTTTTTCCGGTGCAAAAGCGTAAAATGAAAATATTCCAAAATGTGAATCGGAAGTCCGACCTAAGATTCTAGTTTGGTGCACCATGCATCTTACTATAACGCCTTCGCTACATCAAAGCTAAAATCTATACACCTATGATCAGAGACGCTTAAACACCCTCCCTTACGCCACTCATCCATCATACAAAACATTTCCCTTTAAGTTGGCACATCCTTAATCTTTCTCACATGAGGAGGAGCTTGGGCAACTTGTTTCCAACTGCCCTTGGAGTGAACTTGGTTATATGCACTACGCACTATTTCTTGTGCGTCAGTATGGTTAATGACTAAAATATCTTTAATTCACACTGAAAAAATGAAACTTTTTATAAAGATAAAATTGAAAATGAAGAAAAGTAAAAAGACTATAGAAAATGTTTAGCCGGCCCATGTAACTTTCTGTCCCCTTGGATAGGCGGAACTCAAAATCATGCTTGCTGCATGCAGGCGGCCGTGCTTGTTTTCCTGCCTTGTGTGCCAAACCAGCTTTCTAATGTTTGGAAACTTCAGGATTAGTACTGTTGGTTGGACCTTGGCCCTTGGCCGTCATTGGAGAGAACAAAAGTTGTAGATTCATGATGCTATGCATCAGGTTTGAGTTCAAACAGCTTCCAAATTTCAAAGCTTATTCTTTCAAAGTTGGATTCAATTGGTTTATATGGATAAAAACCAAAAGACCTGAGGGTTCAATGACCTAAAGTTAAATATGTGGAGGCATTTGATTGCCCCTTGAATGCCAAGACAGATATATGGGCCACCTTTCCCAGCGTCCATAAATGGGGGATGTCCAATGCTTATTTTTACCTAAGCACTAACACTACACACACACAGCACATGCACAAGAGAGAGCGACACACACACACACACAGAGATAGCGCGTTTGCGAGACACACACACAAACACACAGAGTGGCTGCCAGAGAGAGAGAGAGAGAGAGAGAGAGGAACCTTTTGTCATGTTCACTTAGGAACGCGTTTGGGTGACACACTTATTTAGTGGCAAAACTTTAAAACAGCGTTTAAGCTGCATTTGAGTGACACCGTTTATGCTGTTGTTTTTCCTTCAAAAACAGCTATTAAGGCATGTTTGGCTGATGGTTGAAATTGAGTTTGTAAAAAATCCAGTTTTGGCGAAACGGTGCTTTCAAAAGGGAAGACAACCAGGATATTCCAAGAAGACATTGTTTCTGCTTGTTACTCAAACACTCAAATCAGATTTTAAAAATTGGTTAAAAAAACTACATTGTCACAAAACTTGGCCTTTAGAAACTCTGTTGTTCAATTTGACTTGACATTTAGCCATTTACCTATGTCACATATACTCAACTGACTAGAATATTTCAATTACGGGTGTTTCCCAGTGTACAACTGTTGGTCTTGTATGGCTCCAATAAATTTGATCCCCTAGCCCAGTTGATAGAGCTAATCTTCTTGGTATATATGTCACATTCTTTTACATGTTTGCTTAAATTTTTTGTACTCAATATAGTACATCAATATAATGAAATACCCAACACAAGATCCTTCACAGCTACAGCAGTTATTGATGAATTGAGTACTTCATTCCATATCAGATTATCTCAAACCACACTCTTTTTGGAATTCATTTGAGCATGTTCAACCAACCGAAGTTAAAACCTGGGCAGTTTGTTGAGAGGCATGGTGCGAACACCTCCTTCCTGAAGATCGGGCAAGTTATATGTTCGGGCCCCAACGTGTGCATTGTGTTTTGGAGCTCAGAATGAGAATGACCAAATGCCCTTTTTAAAGAAAAAAGCCATTCCTCATTGTAAGTTCAAAAAGTGGAACAGGAAAGTTTGTAAAATTATTGAAATATTCACTACCATAAAATGACCAACATACCCTTCACTCAAGATTATGTGGAGATGGCAAGACACACATTGGTGGTGTTTGAGTCTGAAAACAAAATATATCATTTACTTAGAACTATACTAGAACAGAAGCTGGTTATGCGCACAGGCTTGTGCACTTGTAGACCGTACAAAGGCCCATGTGCATGACATATACCTCTTAAGAGTGGGCTAGGGGCATACATGTCATGCACCCGGAACAGTGCATAGTGCACCCCAGCACACATAACCACGTCTCTACTGGAACACCATTCTCAATGGGTAATTATTGGCAGGCAACTCTATAAATTTGATTGTGATGCTTTGCCAGTAAACAGGAACTGTATTTCCATCCGAATACACGAAGCTTTAGAAGCAGGTGCTGTCATCATCATTGAAGCAAATCACAAGACTCATTCAGACCATAATAACTGCTGCATCATCAGCTGCTAACCCAACAATAGCAGGTTCTTGATACATTGCTTTCTCTAGGGGGTCCTCTCCAGACATAGGTCATTTATTTCTTCTGGGCAAAGAGTGTGGGATATTTATTAAGTTTCTTTGAAAATGGCACTCAATGGCTGTTGCATATTAATATGGCATCATTCAATGTGGAACGTTGCAGACAAGTATCATTTAACACACGACTCTGCCAGAAACAGGGAACAGAAAAAACAATGGCATAAGCGGTTTTAGGTTAGCAGTTCTCATTGAGAGCATGGGTTGGTCCTGGGAACTATTAAAGGACCACGCAGACATCATCCACTGTTTCAAAGTTCTCATACTCATTAATGTCGACCAATCCTTCAAAAGTTCTTTTTCTTTTATTAATATTGGGGTTTTGATTTGTAAAGAGATGAGTTCAAGTTCGCCTCCCTTTCAGTTGCACAGTTTATATATGGAATTCCATTTGAAAGTTATCCATCTACAACCAGATCAAGAGGTAGGGTTCAGCACAACGATCAGAACCCTGACATATCAGCAGTGATTTAGGGCTAAGGTTTAAGTGGGTTGCTTGTGGTTCGGTATGGTTAGGCTCGTGAAACTGCTCATACATGCATCTTGCCTAAGTGTACATATATTTTATGTATTACAGTTTTATAACACATAAATTATAGGGTGCACATATTTTGAAGTATAGATTTAGGATATTAAAGTTTACAAAAAAAGTTTAAGATATATTTTTTTTTTGATGGGTTGCTGGGACTCAGCCGTATATATTTGTGAACAAATAGGTCTTTGACTCTTCAATTGACGAGCTTAAACAAAGGCCAGCATTGGTCTCGTTTGGCTCGTTTACAAGCCCTAGTAACAACACAAAGCTTCTAATTCCCAGATACCAAGATCTAAAAATAGATCCTCAGATCTCCAATCAGAAGTACATGTGATCTAACTGATCAAAGAACCAAGTGATTCAGACGCCCCCAGAAAATGTGTTATCGAGTGAGCACAAAGAGAGAGAGAGAGAGAGAGAGAGAGAGCAGAAGTGGGTGGGGAGAGGGATCAATATTGGGAACTATATACCGAGCCCAACAAAGGCAGTTCAACTGGATATTGACCCAACCATATTAAATATCTTCTGATTCTCCTTTATACTTTCACTTGAGTAAGTTTCTTAGCATGGCATCAGAGCCCATGGTTTCAGATCAGTGGCATGTTCAATATAGCACCTCATTGAAGCGCATTCCTTTCCCTGGTTATCATCACACTAATTGATCGAAATAATTTTCTTGCTCTAACAATCACAGATTGAAATCATTGATGAATTGAGAAGCTCTGGTTAACTATATGGATAACTCATTTCCACCTGTTACTAGGTCAAGCAATTTGGTAACGGCTTTGAGCAAAAAAAGAAGGCTGCGTGCCTCACATGGAATCGTGCTGATCAATTGATTCAAACAAGTTAACATACTCCTTAGGAAAACAAGGTTCCTACTAATAAATATAAATATAACATAAATACAAATAAATATATATTAAATATATATATATATATATATATATATATTTTCATTTTAATCTTTTGGACATTGGATGACTAAAAGATTTAAAATATATCACTGGTAACACCATAAACCATTTCTAAAAGAGCCATAAAATACACTGACAGCTTCATGCTTTAGTGACCGATTTTTATTTTTAGTAATCCGGAAAGATCTAACATATGACAAATTTGAATATGTGTGTGTGTGGTTTCAAATTTGACAGATGCCAGATATTGTCATATAGCTCAAAATAAAAAACTATTTGCTAAAATATAGACACTGTAGGGGTATCAACAATGATTTATGGTGTGTGCTACTTTATGGTGTCTTGTGGTAATAGTTTATAGTGATTTCAACAACAATTCGTGGTTCTTTCAACCATAGATTTTTATGTTTTTAATTACCTAACAACATTGGGCATTGAACATGTTAGAATTCTCAAATATAGAAGTACTAGTAATATATTAAGTAGTCTTTAATTTTTGAAGGTGAAGTTTAATTAGCACCATTGTATGGCATCTGATGGTATTTTAACTAGATTACTTAAACTCATGCACTCAATGAATTTTATCGTATCTAAAGGGTGCAAAAGATTCCATGTTTGGATCTAAAGTAGGGTTCTTTCAAATCAATGAGCAGGAAATATTAATTAGCTGACAAGTAAGTCCTCAATGATGGCAAAATTCTCACACACACAAGATCAATGGGAACTTCTTAGCAAAAATCCTATATATATGCTGCCAAAACACAATGACTTCACTCTAAGGGTAGGTACTGGGCCAGGCACCAGATGGACAATTGGGACACATTTGACCTAGTGGCTACAAAAAAAAATCACTGGGATAGCTGGCCCAGGTCGGGTATCGAGGGCTTGACTTGGTCCAAGACATACCTTTATACTCCTTTTCTCCAGTCTTTGGCATGATGCCAGTAGTCGACTCCCATACAAACTCTTGACATATTCCCAATGGTTTCCGAGATATTAGAAAATGAAACCTGAAAACTTTCAAATAATGATAGATATCAGGTCGCATATAAGACGGACATGAAGTTGATGGTCAAGTCCGGCCCGATAGTTAAATGGGCTAGGCTTGGACTGCCGGTAAAGGCTTTGGGTCTGCCCAAGCCTGGCTTTGTAAAGCCTTGGGCCACCCTAATGCTCAGCCCAACTTGACTCGTAGAGGGTCTATTCCACCATATATGAGAGAGAGGTAGAAAAACTGGCCTCGACCCATCTATGGTCCATCCATCTATGGTCCATCCGTGCTCTTTAGATGTGCTCTCTAGATGGCCGGACCCACCATGCAACTTCTTCTTGACTGATGTTTAATATTTATATGCTTTCTATTTGGGCAGATCCCTACCTGAATGTGTATGCATAATACATAGCTTATATATGCATCTTCTCAACTTCTCAATATTGTTTTTTTTTTTTTTTTCTATAATGATACAAATGCAAATTATTTAGGTTTCAGAGCCAGGAGGTTAAGCCTGTAATTCTCAAGCACCTCATTCAAATTCGGACATTCGTAAAAAGGTCTGCAGCGAATTGTTTCTAGTTAGCTTGAAAGCTGCCCATCCTCCTCCCTCGAGGGTCTAGGATTGAGTTGGGGCAGGAATCACCCCGTGAAACATAGGAGCGTGGTACCTCAAGTAAACAACCTGGTGACTGTGTTTCCAAGTACTGCGAGCTATGCCATCCTTAACGCGCAAAGGAGATGGATCCCAATACATACCAAACAAGTTTTTGTTTGAATGGCATTGATAGATGGTCTGAGATCTCTCTATTGAATCAGTTGTTGCACTAGATTGGGCAAAAGCAAGACGCATTTGTGAAAGTTTATGCTGACCAAGTGAATTGCGTTTTCTGGATGCATAACTAGCTGATGGGAATGAAGAAGATTTGCACTAAATGGCACACAATTTGAACTGTCTATTTAGCAATATTTTGGCTGGAAATAGAGATCCTCCCCTAGATATATCTGCCGTGTTGGGTGATTAAAGAAGTGATTTAGTTAGCTTGCTTCCACTCTCTTGATTCTGTGTCATTTTTGCAAATTAATAAAGGAAGGAAACCTAAACTCCAGCGATGTGTTTTCAGATATCAAAACATGTAGACACCATATATGTAACTTTTATAACTTCCATCATTTAATAGAAATATTCCCGTAAATTCTCGTATACAGGCTGATTCCTCACAAATACCTCTTAATGCATCGTGTCACACAAGACATGATATTCTCATCATAAAACTATGTAATCAACATTCTAACATGCACATTTATATTTATGTACTTTTTCGCACTTTACATAGACATTAACTACAAGCATCTCGTGTATGAATATATCTATATCTTGGCAGCGCCGAGCCAGATTGGTATGCTGTTTTCAGCCTCTTTGATCCATCTGTATTGGTTGAATTTGTTAAACCCTAAACAATAACTGTTTTGTTTTGTTTTGTAGGCAAAGAATCTCAGACAAGTTGAAGAGATGACAACAATATATTTTTTTTTTTTTCTCAAAAGAGCGAATCACCACTTATATACTTTAAAGACTTATAAAAATCATACCCAAAAGTAGGGCAGCTCCCCTGGACCTTGCAGACCTTATTACATAATCTCCTGGCCGAGCCGGAACACAAGCTTATT
>JAANDH010000386.1:150410-220685 GCA_011799765.1 Nymphaea thermarum
ATATATATATATATATATATATATATATATATATATATATATATATATATATATATATATATATATATATATATATATATATATATATATATATATATATATATATATATATATATAAATTTTATGTACGTACAAACCAAACCGGGTCAAGTTTATCTTCAACTCAACCCATGCCCCTTTTATAATATGTAGTTCTCCAAGAGGCCTCTCTCAACACCATCGATAGGATTAAAAATTTTAGTCTAAAGTCGCAAGCACGTAATTAAGAATTACTTTTACAACGTGGGGGGATTGTTCAACTTTTTTGAAAATTTTGTAAAGAAAGACAAAAGAATCGAGTGTAAGAGGCTCACCTTTTTAGCCCTACACTGAAAATGTAAGAGAATGGGCAACAAAAAAAGTGTTATAAAAAGAGGCAAGCAGTTTAACAATTGATCATTGAAAAATGAAAATAAAAAATAAGAAAACTCTTATTGGGCCTGATGGGCCCATGAGGCCGAATGCCGTGCCTGGGTTCTATGCCCGGACATAGCTTGTGGGGGCCGGGTATTCAAGTGGCCTGGCTCGATGCCCAGGCTTATTCATGGTATATATTCAAGAATAGCATTCTTTAACTGCAATTAGATTTGATATATGCATCCAACATGATTCATTTGATAAAATACGTTTCTTCAAGATGTGAACACTAAATTTCAAGTCTTCAAGATTGGCACGTTGTCAACTATTGAATTTCAAGTCATTAATACATTCACATGATAAAATTAATACGCTTTTAATGGATTCATCTATAAAAAAGCTAGTCTGTTTCTCCAAAAGTTATTAATGAGGATGTATGTGATGACACTATTATGCCCATCTCTTGGTTCTTTTGTTTTCATAGGCTTAACCTCGACATATCATGGTTAGATTATACAAATAACATGCTCATTGGACAGCTGAATTCAGCACTCCAGCACATGTCTATGATTATCATGCCTCTCCCATGATGAATTAGCTCAAATCAGCATTTACATACAATTTTGGAATCCGGTTTAGATAAATAACCGTGATAATAAAAGCATAAAAGTCATATCTTTTCAGACTTACTATTTTGAATATGAAGATCACATTCATGTGGTAGATTTTGTGAAAAATAAATAAAAGTCCTGACAATATTCGCTGTAATTTGTCACCATAAATGGATAATGTGTGTGTGAATCAATCTCCTTCATTTTTGTCAGCCATTTTGTCATGATCAATTAATTAATAAATTAAAAAAATAGTTCAATGCTATTAGTGCTTAATTTCTTGCAATATAATAAGTGAATTTGCTATATTGGAGAAAAAAAACTGTATTATATCATATTAGATGTGGTAAAAAGTACAAAAATATTTGTAGGACGAATATGGATCCACTTGATATTTGTTGTTCCGAAAAAAAAAGTAAAATCTTACACAATTTTTTTTTGCGAAAAGTTCACTTTTATTTCCATGTTAGAGTGTAAGGGGCACGTGAAGGTGTAGTGTAATAGAAATCAAGGACGGGTAGTCATTAGTTGCTGTTTCATTCGGAGAGGAGCAGAATCACAGTTGTCTCAAGAAGAAAGAAATACAGTAAAAATTAATTGATTACATACAGAAATAATAAAAATGAAAGGTTTGTATATAGAAAATTGAACTACTCGGCGAACAACACACAACTAAAATAGTCTTATTTCAATTCATTAATAGCAGAAGCAGAAACCTTATATTCATTAATCTAATTAAGTCAATGGAAGAGCCAATCACGAACAAAAGTTATCAAAAAGAAGAAATGGAGAGTTGGTCGACTCTTACCTCAAGATGTTGATCTGCATCTGATGTCAAACCTACCACAACTAACGCCAGAGCTATCAAGCCACGCTAAGAAAGCAAAAAAAGAACCCAGAAAAGGAAAAAGCTAATCACAAAGGTATCCAATTATTTCCATGAACAAACAAGCCCTATGTACATACCAAGCTAGCATATATATTGAAATCACCACTTTCATGTTACTGACGTTAATAGAATGGAATTCAGACAAGACAAAAGAGAGAGAGAGAGAGAAGTCAAAAAAATGTCAGTACAAATCATTCGTACAAATATCATTCTGGCGAGGTTTTTCTCAGATATCTTCAGCAAAGTTGTCCTTCTCCAGTAAATCTCCACAAAAACTTCACAACTTTTAAAAAATTAAAAAACCATCAAAATCATAAAAACCTTAAAAATAAAAATATAAAATCTCTCAGAAAAATATGGCAAGATTTTCTTTTTTGGCACGATTTTCAAAATCTCACAATTTTTTTCAATTTTTTATTTTTATTTGATTTTCTGATAAGTATCGTGAGATTTTTTAAAATATCGTTATATCTGTGATACTACAAAATTTTCATTTCCCACTACAAAATGTTTTCAATCATTCTACCTCTAGAACAACATCATATGGTATTCCTGACACACCAAGCATCCTTCATGATATACCAGAATATCGAAGTGAACACATGCATTGCATTCTTATTTGTGACAAATAACCTATATATAAATCAAACAAGACAACCTTTTCCAAATTAGTGTCATATTATCATTAGAAAACAATTACAGATTAAAGATGGATTCACTGATGCATGGGAAAATGGATGTCGGTGAAAGGCCACTTTTATTGAAGTCCAACGGTACATGTCGGTGAAGATTCTTTTTTACCGTCGTCCGACAAAAAAGGTCGGTGAAAAGTAGCATTCACCGACACGTGCCAGTAGGATGTCATTGAAGTTAGGTATTTACCGATGCACAGTTTGCAAATGTCGCTAAACAAGTAACATGCAGGTTGGCTAGACACTGCTGCAGTCTTAAACATATCATGATAAACTAGTTAGAAAGAAAATCACATGTTTTATCAGGACTCAGACATCTGAGGCTCAAGTAGGCTTATCCAGATTCTTGTCCATACTGGAGCGTAGACCGTCTTGGGTTTAATCACAAAAGATGGCGTCTTTAATCTTTATTATGTATAATAATAAACAACAGATGCATCAGGGGTACAAGTTATAAGTGCAAAAGAAACTAGTCTCTTATCTCGTCTACACAGTTTTAGGCAAGAGGCAGGCCATCTAAAAGGTAGGGATGTCAATATATGTATCAAATTTGGATCAGATAATTCACTGAACCATACCAAAAAAATCGAATAAGGAAAAAATTAATATCCTATTAAGAATTCAGATTGGATTCAGATTTAGTTTTAAACAAATATCTTATATCCAATGCTCTATATTTTGAAAATTTGCTGGATTTGGTTCAAAATTCAGAATTTGATATGTATGAAAGGATTTGGATTTGAATTTGATTTGGATTGTGAAATCAAATTTTAGATTCAGATTTTTTTTTTTATTGTGTTTGTATTCAAACCTGAATTCGAAACTGAATATGTGAATGTCTAAAAGGCAGATACCGTCAGACTATACCTGATTCAAATATGACGTGTTGACATCCCTATGCAAAAGCGAATGAACTCACCATGCAGTTGGGCATGTTAACCTAAAGGTTGTGTCAGCTGCAAGTCACATGGGCATGTAAAGGCTAGCATAATATAGAGACTAAATGCATAATATTATATTTTCCTTATGTGGTTCATGGAACCATTGTACATATGTTACATGTACATAACATGAATAATTGAATACATACACATATGTATTGTCATCCCAAATGCCAATGTGTTCGATAATTGTTTGGATCTGTCGGATAGATGCACAGGTGAATCTTAGGCCGTTAGTTCTCTCCATGCATGGGGAGATATTAATATGTAGTATGAAGACTGCAATTGAATTCACAGCTGTCTAAATGAACTTGCTTAAAGCATAAACGAAATGTCTAAATTAAGGAACTAAAAGAGAAGAATCTCTACTTAAGAAGAAGATGAATTATTGAGTAATTAGTTTTTGACTTCATGAACTATTAGAGAAAAAGCACACTGTTGTCTCAATTTCTTTTTCTATAAAATATGTTGCTAAACGAGCATGTACAGGTGCATCTACAGACAGACAGGTATAAGTAGCTTTTACTAGTAAAATACTAATGGTTTTGGCGTTAAATTTTCTTGTTAATTGTTCAAATTGGGAAATAGTAGAGTCCATTTGTGTGCAATACTTGCATAGTGTAAAAATCCATTTACTATCCTAAAAGGGATTGATACAACGAACAGATAGGGGCTGGTAAGCAGCCAGTCTCTATTTCAGTCTCTATTTCGAATCTCTGGCTATCAACTCGATATAAAGCAAATAATGGGCTTACTTGATACATAACTATATGTATCAAAATACCTAACTGGCTTACTTGGATAGATGCTTATAAGATTCAACTCTGTTTATTTTCTTTTGATGCTTCCTCTCTTATTTTCCTCCTGTTGTTATTCAGTTTGAAACGAAGATGATGGAGGAATACTGCCACCAACTACTGCCACCAACTACTGGTTTTGAGAAGAAAAAATACAGCCAAAGGAAAACGTCTCCTTTTCATTTTTTTTTTTGGTTGTTGTGTCATTACTATATCTCGTTTTTTTAGGATATCTATATATCAACATTCATATTCTGATGAAGGAAAATCTATACCATATGCAAATCTGAAATCCAAATTCATAATTCAAATTCTATCTGAATCTGATTTTTAGATTAACATCTAAATCCGACTCTGATTTTTAAACCGAATCCAAACCATATTACAAACATTAAGTATAGGAGATCTATTTAAAACTATATCTAATCCTAATCTGAATCTGAACCCGGTCAATATTTACTTAAAGCCGAAGCTAATTGGACATCACAATCTTAGGCGTTTAAGTAAATGTTATTATTTATTTCCAAATTCATTATGAGAAATTAAGGTTGGGCACACAGTTGGGGGCCTGTCGATCTTTTGGGCCTCCGGCCCAAGTAAAAAGGGCTTGAGCTGGGCCAATTGGGCCAGACTGGGCCTGATAAAATGTATTAAATATTAATTTTTAACATATCTTTATATATTTTTAAGAAAAAAAATAATTATATATATAATACAATTTTTTTTTTTGAAAATTAGGCGAAGCCTTGGCCTGAGCTGTCAAAATAGGGGTTCGGTAGGCCTGGACTTAATTCTAAACCAGGCCTACCTGGCTGGCCTGATGCCCAGACCTATGGGCAATGATTGCTATTACAAATTTCACCCATTCAAGTTAGTTAATTTGCTGTGAAACAAAGCCAGACTGAGCAAATCTTGCATCAAGCAGAGGTCCGGACGGGCCTGGATTCACTTGGGGAGAAATGCCCCAAGAGCTTGCTTCGCTAATCTAAGTAAAAGGAGGCAGATCAGCTGTTTTACTGTCTGGCATCCAGGAAAAGAGGTTTGAGATAGTTAAGACAAAAACTAGAAAGGATTTTTTTCATTTGTTTTGTTATTATTGCTATGGATTGAGATCAAAATGCAAAATTACAAATTTATAAGGCCCTGTTTGATGGCAGGGAAGATTTTATAATGGTAAATTTACTATGGAAAAGAATTTTGGAAAAAAATACAGAAGGAAAAATTCCCTTAGTTCTTGTTTGATGGCAGGTTAGTTTTTTATAGGGTAAAATTAGTTGTGTTTGGGTGCACATGGTAAAATAAAAGAGAGACTTTTTAGGTGACTATTGGAAGATGTGGTTTTTTTGTTCTCCATTTTCACGTGGGTACACTCGCATTTTTCATGGGGCATCCAAATAACATGATTAGCATAATGACACACACACAAGAAATGTTTAAACACATAAATTATACAAATAATAAACCATTGAATATATTAACAATCAACTGTTATCTAGTTTACACCTCAACCATGACACCCGCTGTGAAGGTGGAAGGTTGACAAATATCATGGGGTTGGTGCCCTCCGCTGACATGTCCATATGCTTAACTTGTGTATCAGTAGCTATTTGTTCAGTCTCAACCAACTCTTGTAGTACTTCGCAACATGTGACAAATTGAACCCCTCTACACGTGTCTGTTTCTTTGCAGTTGCATGAGAATTGCTGTATACCTTGGTGAACTCGTCATAGTGCCTCTATAACTTTAGACCTTTGTACTTTTTTCTATTTGGATATTTCTGAATATTTTCATGTGTTTAATATCTTGCACAAATAAGGACAAGTTAGACATAACCTAACATTATGATCTCTATAACATACCTCAATGTAGAAACTCTATACTTGGGGGTCGGCATCAATGCATTTGTTAATTGGGTCAGATCCAAACCCGCTTGTATTAAAAATTTTCTTCATAATTGTCATGTTGGGTTTCAAGTACTTCAATTTGTTTTTTATTTTGTCTTTAGTGAATTACAAACTGAATTTGTCCATCATGTTTTTTCAATGGCTATATACGCTCTCAACTTCAACCTCTACCAGATTTCATACCAGAAACGCGTGATGACTCCAAAAGAAGCTAGACTAAGTAGTTCATTTGTTCTTCAGTCCACGTAAGATTCTTCCTCGATGGACCGTTGTCTTCCATGGTAATGATTTCGACAACATTTCTTCACAACTACATTTTTCGATATGAAAATTCTTGCATAAAGAAAATTGACATATAACGATATTTTCTACGGCATTTACAAATTCTGACTAACTAATTTGTGTAAGAAGCAGAGTTGTACATAAGAAAAAAGAACCTCTAACATACATTTAGGACTTGTCTGCCTATAACATGTAGTTTTATTCATTGCTTTTCTATATCTCATAGCCAATATTTCAGCCAATTATTAAAAAAAATATTTGCCAACAAGATTGACTTCCTTGCCCCCTCTCAAAGGGAGATTCTATTTGAAATTTGCTAGGACTATTGACGGTTGCTAATGAGCATGCCTATATGAGAGTGTGTGGTTTGGCAGTCCATCTCATAAACTTACCATGTATTTTTTTATTTTCTAATTTATCCGTCCTACAACAACTTTTCTAGTATTCTGAATTGAGGATGGGCAAGACCCATGCATGCAAAGAAAAATACTATTGCTATGACTGTTCTCCAAGTTTTAACGGTAGACTCATATAACAATGATTTTATTGGCATTATAGTGGGCTTTTGAGAAAATCTTGTGATAAATTGGAAACCTTTTTAAGAACATATTTAGACATCTATGATTGTAGCAACATACTCGGTGTTGTTGGATTCTATACCACTTAGATGACCGACTATCACTAATAATTCATCTCAATAATATGTTTTAGCCTTTAGGTAACCTCACAAAGAGGGTTAGACTTGTGAGTCTGTGACCTCCAGGTTGAACCGTTGAGAACTCAGAAAGGACTAATTAGCATATTTTCCCATCATTTCTCAAGCGCTCATGGCTATTCCGAGCAGTTTCTCCTCCCAAAGCATTAGCATGTGAAGTGTTTCTCGATGGACAGTATCTTTTACTTGTTCCAAATGTTATGTTTATTCAATCTCATAGTGGCGTCCCTCCAATTCCCTAAAATGGAAACAGAACATGGAGCAAAGGCCCAGGAGAAGTTCAAAAATTCTCATGGTCTATTGCCCGGTGTATCAGATTGCAAGCTCAGCCAAATGTGACAAAGGGTTTGCTATACTGATTGCAACCCAAATTTATTGCAAAAAGTTAAAAGATGATTGTTTTTCTTTTAAAATAGAACTTCAGAGGTTAAGCATTAAACCTTTAAAAGTTGATTGTATCTTGTGATTTGTGGGAAGATCTAGGACAGGTGGGGCATAACAGGCTGTTTCGTTCTCCCTACCAGCTATGTTGGTTGTTGTAAACTAAACGTGATTGCAAAATGGTTCGAAAAGAAAAAAATAAATTTGTTAACAGATGCCAAATGTGGACCAGATGAACTACAAATACAAATGTAAGTTACTTAAGAATTTTAGCAACACATAAAAAAAGGCACCCTCTCACCATCAAATCATATGCAATTATGCACCAACCTTTGAAGACTTTCCAACGAAGACAATTCATATGCACCAACCTTTTAAGAATTTCAAGCAGAAAGCGTGCAAGCAAGGGCTTTGACAGAGGGCTTTGCACTATCTTCCTCCGCTTTGCCTCCTGGCAATGACACTTCTCCTGCAGTCTGCACATTTTAGAGAGAGAGAGAGAGAGAGAGAGAGAGAGAGAGAGAGAGAGAGAGATACAGGGAGAGAGACTCACTAGAATGGGACAAACACAACTTCTTCCAACCACATGCAGCGCGAAGGAGGAAGAGGAAAAAGATAGGTTGAAGGAGAGGGCTTTCACATAAGGAGTAGCGAGAAAGAGAGGGCTTCGATAGAGGGAGTAGCAAGAACGAGAGGGCTTCGACAGAGGAAGTAGCGTAAGATTCTAAGGGCTTCGGCAAAGGGAGAGACAAGAGAGCCCTAAATGCTCGTGAAAAAATCCATGGAAAGAAGTCGGACCTCTGGAGATCCAACCTTTTTCTGTGTTAACTTTACCCTTGTCGTACTATTTTTCTGCGTTAAATTTTTCAGTGTTTAATGCACAACGGAAGAACCATACAACAAAGTGAACTTTACCCCAATGCACAGGATTTTTCCTTGCATCAAACACTACCTAAGGCCCCGTTTGATTATCAACGTAAATGTTGAGGAGATGGTGAAATCTATACGAACGAGTGAAATTTCACCCGCCCTTTTCACGTTGTATCAAACGACGTGAAATTGCACCCAAAAAATCTAATTTGATCGGTGAAATTTCACCCGATCGGTGAAATTTCACCCGATCGAGTGCCCTCTCGATTTTCCCCTCACACCCATTTTCCCCTCACGCCCTTACCCCTCTCCTCTCTCGTTGCCTCACCTCTCCTCTGTTGCTGCCTCACCTCTCTCGCAAAGGGTTCCTCTCCTCTCTCAATGCATCACGCTCGCTCTCTCTCTCTCTGTTGCTCGCTTGGCAGAAGCCTGCATTCCATTGTTTTGTTTGTCGTTCTAGTGCATTCTTGATTTCTTTCCCCTGCGTCACCTCTTCCCCTCTCCTCTCTGAGTCTCTCGTTCCTCTCCGCTCTGAGAGCCTCTACTCTCTCGCTCTCCCTATCCTTTCCCATTTTCTCTCGTTTTTCCCCTGCGTCGCCTCTTCCCCTCCCCTCTCTCGGTCTCTCGCTCACTCTCTCCAGCCCATCTCGTTTTCTTTCCTTTTTTCCCTCCATAGCCTCTTCCCTTCTCCTCTCTCCTCGTTCCTCTCCTCTTTTGCTCTCTTGTTCTATCGTTCCTCTCCTCTTTCGCTCTATCTTTCTTCACATTTGGGCTACAACATCAAACAGACAAATGGGGTGGTTTAGAGAAGAGGAAAACAATTGTCACTTAGAATAGCATATCTCAACAGAGAATTCTGATTTATGCAAGAAGAGTTAAAGAAGAAGAAAAAAAATTGGACACCCAAAGCTCTTGCTTGGTTCAGTGCTTGAACTGTCAGCTACGAGGTCAGGGGATCACATCTTTGTATCATCCACAAAAAAGCCCGAAGCTTAAAAATCATCTCCTATACAATCTTCCAAACACACTATGGGAGCACTTGACTCAGTCCTTCATGTATGCAGTATAAGATATTGACATGTGAATGGCTACAGCTTTTACCTTTTGCACTTCTGAATTTAGAGAGGAAAATTATGATAAACTGATAGAAGTAGAGAATACAACTTTCTAAGGAACTGAGTGGGAGGACTGTAGCGCATGCTGTTTTGACTGTTCTTTCAGTTTTGATGTTTTATTTCCTAATAACTGGTGTAGTTTTGGCTACAATTTGTTAGTATGTGTTTAACAAGCACATAAACAGCTAGGGAAAGGAAATATTAGTTGGCCATAGTAAAAGGGATGAACATATTTATAACTTCATATGTTTTGATTTCTTATGTTAAAGCATCATAACATGGCAGGGCTAGTGTCCACAGTTTTATATTTCTTGAACCAATCTGAACTTATGTGCTTGTACAAGAAATTTCTGTCGAAATACATAAAGTCTGCAAATGAAGCAAGCCAATTGACATGTATAGTTTGAAATGAAGGATGTATTCAGGGACCGACCTGTAAGCATGTTATCACTATATTGGCAAAAGGTTAGATCTTGATCAAACTATGTGCTTGCCCTGTTTGTTGTTTTGGAAGGTCATCTAACAGTTCTCAAAAAAGTCTCTCATATATTTTACCTTGTGCATCAAACATGATTAATTTTACCCTACAAAAAACTTCTTTGTGCATTAAACATGGTTAATTTTATCACGTTAAATACTTACCTGTCATCAAACAGGGCCTCAGATTGGAAGAGGGAGAAATTTCATTCTGTAATTTTTTCCAGAAAACTTTTCCATGGTAAATTTACCACGTTAAATTCTTTTCTACCATCAAACGGGCCCTAAAGGAAATCCCTCAATGACCATGGTATATATTTAACATTTCCAACTCTTATAGGCATTAGACCTTATAAGACCTTAATTCCATACTATGTATGCTTATAAAATATGGTGCGCCTGAACACATGAAACTGGAAAAATGATAAAAGGCCGGACTGCAGGAGACCCTTCAAAATTACCAAGGGAAATGATGTAGTAGGCAAGCAAAATTATATGAACCTGGCAAAAGAAAAAAAGACAATCCATCTGTATCATGGGCTCTTCTATTTTATATATGAGATGTAGCTTCCAATTATGTCTGCATTATAGATCTATATTCTGATAAGCTCTTTCCTTTAATTTGTAGTTATGTAATATTACCAAAGTTAAGCTTGGTATATATGAAGAGAAACTGGATTTATCAGGTTTTGAATTTCTCATCTTTAAATAAATAAGAGACTTGACAGCCTCAAAGGACAGAGCGCAACCAGTGGTAAGGCAGTTAACATACAACAGTTTTGAGGTTCAAATCTCGCGGCTGCTCTCATGCTCCAATGCAATGATACTCTAGGCTTCCAAAAGTGGGAAACATGACACTCAAATTAAAAAGTGTATTTGTTCACGTGCTGAAGCAAGCCAAAGCCTTAGAGGCATAAGGGTATAGCCATGGGGGTTTACATGAAAAGTTGTTTCTTCTAAATAAATATTGAAAGAATATGATGATTTGTTCTTTCTTTCAATTTCCTCATCCACTACAGGTTTCTTGGATATTGTAAAGAAAACTACAAAAGTTGAGATCGAGTTTCATTTACAGGGGTGTGCACGCACAAGTGTACACCATAAGGAAAAATAAGGAGGTTGGGTATTTTCAATTTTTTTTATAAAAATATATTAATTTTAGACTTTTTCATGACCCCTTCTTCTCATTTTAAAGTGTTTCTTTTCTTTACATTAAACAGAGATATTTTCGTGCACAAGGGTGTGCAAATAACCCATTTCACAAAAGTTTCATTGCAGATTTTACACGCGATTTCACTGCATCAATCTCATGTTGACTGTAGGAAAGAATATATTTATATAAAAGTAAAGGTGTATAATGCGGATTAAGTGTACTAGAACTGGTGGCAGAACCAGGTTTTTTTTAGATGAGGGAGCACTTGGGTCACTAACCCAGGTCCGGTGTGGATACCCTACGTTGCTGGGTCTACTGTGAACACCATATGTCGGGTGGAGAGCAAGAAACAATCAATTTCCGCATTTTACAGTGTTGATTAAGAGCTTGGTTGTCTAAATCAGAGCGATCAAGGTCTTCCTCGATTCCAATTTCCAACGGATACTTCCGCCATTAGACAAAAAAAATTACATTTCCTCCACATAATTTTTATACCAAATTAACAGTAATCAAGTGATAATTTTATTTCTTACTTTATTAAACAGTTGATAAACACATTTAGGAAATATTGTAATATTGAATTTCATAGACAAGAAATTGTACCATAACTAATCTACTATGTCTTGAAACTTAAATTTTTAATTGGACCTCTTTCTCTATGACCAAATTTAGAATCTGACTTGGGTATGGTTCCGATGCTGCTCTTGTCAACAGCCCGACCTCCATGAAAGCTAAAACAAGAACCAAATAAAGGAAAAGGCACGGAAAGAATTGGCCCATGCAGAAGGTAGCCAATCATAAGGCTTCATAGTTCACCTTTTATGACAGAGACAAAATCATGGAATCTCCTAAAAGAATCACCGCCCTCTATCATGCTCATCTCGCCTTGCTTCTTCAACTCAACGACCCTCTCTTTGATGCCATGATCACTTAACAAAGCCTCCAACTTGCTCTTGATTTCTTCCTTAGTAACAAGCTCATCACAGCCCTGTGTCAAGCTCAGTCCCACCTTCCAAATATGAACTATGTAACTTTGGTTTTGGAATTGGTCACCAATGTAAGGCCAGCACAACATGGGCACTCCATTGCTAAGCCCTTCCATGGTCGAATTCCAACCACAGTGGGTTAGAAAGCAGGGTACAGATGGATGTGCCAGCACCTCCTGCTGCGGAGCCCATCCCACGACGAGTCCGTGGCTTGTTATCCGGTCCATGAATCCTTCAGGGTACAGCGCATCTTCTTTGTCCATGACGCCAGGCCGGCAAACCCAAAGGAAGAGCCTTTCGGTAAGCTCGAGACTGAGTGCTAGCTCGTCAATTTGGCGCTGGTTGAGCATGGTGGTGCTGTTAACACACAAGCTGCTGGTAGTTACAGCTGTCCACCGCATGAGGATCATGCCAATCCAACAAATGAAGAAGATCATGACAAATCCAGCAAAAAGGCAACTATACCCGCTAGATTGGATGAAATCAATCAAGATCACAAGGTAATTGAAGGAAATCATGAAGATCGTGACAAATCCAGCAAAAAGGCAACTATACTTGTTAAATCTGAAGAAATCAATCAAGATCACAAAAGCACGAATCCAGGCAAGAAAAGTGGCAACGAATTATCATCAAGAGTAAAGGAAAGTAGTAACGTCCCTTTATCAAAAGAGAAAGAAAGGATTATAGAAACAAGAAAATCAAAAAAGGATTGCTTTAAATCTGTAATCAATCCTTTCTACAATCATGTATAAATTCTCGTATTAAGGGAACCTCATATCATCGCCTAAGTGGTGTGAGAGATCGTGGACGTAGGATTTTATTCCGAACCACTTAAAATCTTGGCCTTGCATCTTTTTCTTCATGGTATCAAAGCCATCTCTGTAAGGACTATCGTCGTTTCCATGGCCTCTAGTGCATCCTCTTCAACCGGAACTTCTCCTTCGCTTGTCATGGCAGCTAAGTATCCATATCCTTCCAACATTAATGTTGCAAATTTTGTCTCTATCAAACTCTCCCGCAAGAATTACTTGCTTTGGAAGACCCAAATGCTTGGACTCATTGAAAGCCAAGACATGATGGGATTTATAGAAGGACAAATCTTCATACCGACCTCCACCATTGAAACTGTTGAAAATGGTGAGGCCCGTTCTGTCCCAAATCCAGAATTTCTAGCCTGGAAAAAATCTGACCGACTCCTTAGAGGATGGATCACTGGATCACTCTCTGAAGAAGTGTTGGGTCTTGTGGTCGGGCTCCAAACTTCTTCCGAAGTCTGGACTGCTCTTTTAAAGGTCTTTGCTAGAGAATCCAAAGACGAAGAATTTTTGTTAACCAGAAATTTGCAGACGTTTCAAAAGCAAGAAAAAACTGTTACTGAGTATGTAACAGGTTTCAAAACCGTATGTGATGAATTGGCAGCCATTGGGAAACCTCTATCAGATCAAGATAAAGTTTATTGGCTCATAAATGGGCTTGGATCAGGTTATGAATCTTTTATGACGTCGATACTTCAGCCTCCTATTCCTGCATACATTGATGTTGTCTCTTTGCTTGAAAGCCATGACAACATGAAAAACATCCATGGGTTTCAACTTAATCATAATGCTGCGTTCATAAGCCAGAAAGTTCCAGCTCAACCGTCCTACGCTCACAACTACAGAGGACATGCGCAGTATACCAGGAAAAACAGCAACCCTCGCTTCAACTCGCGAGGACGTGGCTTCCCTCCTGCCTCTCAATCCCGTTCCACCAATACTCCAACCAACGCCGATTGGAGTACCACTCAGCCTTCAATGAAAACAGCATGTCAAATCTGTGGTCTGAGTAATCACACGACCTTCAAATGCTACCACAGATTCAATCAGGCGTATCAACCCAAGGATCTTCCACAAATCTTTTCCACTGTTCAAGTTGCCGATCCTAATAATACAGACTGGTATCCAGACACTGGCACAACTTCTCATGTTACAGATGATCCAGGTACTCTCAAGCATCTCTTTAAATATCATGGAACTGATTCAGTTATGGTTGGAAATGGGCAACATTTACCAATAACTCATATTGGCTCTACTAACCTTGATCTTGGAAATACGACTCTTCCTCTTGATATGTGCTGGTTGTTCCTGCTATAAAGAAAAATCTTATTTCCGTGAGTCAGCTTACATCATCTATGCCATACGTCTTTGAGTTTACATCTGATTCTTTTGTGATTAAGGACAAGGAAACCAACCAGACGATTGCCAAGGGAGCTAGAAAGGGAGATTTGTATGCGCTCAAGACCAGACCAAAGGCAGTATTTTTTTTTTTTATCGTTTCAGGACAGCATCTTCCAAGATTTGGCACACTCGGCTCGGGCATCCATTAGCTAAGATCATTGACTTTTTGTCATCCAAGGGTAGAATAAATTTAGCAGCAAAAATGTCTATGTTTTATATTTGTCAAAGTTGTCAATTGGGCAAAGCAACACGCTTGCCGTTTCTTCCATTAGATCATGAATATTATGAACCTTTTGAAAAAATTCATTGTGATCTTTGGGGACCGGCACCGGTTGATTCATGTCAAAAGTTTCGATATTATGCGCTCTTTGTTGATCATCATTCCCGCTACTCTTGGATCTACCCATTAAAGGCTAAGTTTGATTTTTTTACAAAGTTTATGGAGTTTCATAAGATGGTGAGTATGCAATTTGGAAGATCTGTTAAAACTTTTCAAAGTGATGAAGGCGGTGAATTCAATAGCAATATTTTTCTCTCTTATCTAAGAGAATGTGGAATCAAACATCTCAAGGCCTGTCCTAAAACACCGAAACAGAATGGGTTAGTGGAACGAAAACACAGGTCAGTTACTGAACTTGGATTAACTCTATTGTTTCATAGCAATGTTCTAGCTAAACATTGGGTAGAAGCCTTTACTACTGCTGTGTGGCTCATAAACCGACTGCCGACGTCCACACTCTAAATGCTAAGTCCATATGAAAGACTTCTTCATAAACCTCCCGACTATTCTTGCCTAAGGACCTTTGGGTGTAGATGTTTTCCCTACATCAAGAGCTACAACAAACATAAGTTTGAACCCAAATCCTTACCTTGTGTCTTCATAGGATATAGTGACCAACACAAAGGATACCACTGTCTTTATCCCTTGACAAATCGGGTATATATTTCAAGACACATAGTGTTTGCTGAAAAATGTTTTCCCTTCAAGGGAGGATTGGCTAGCACACAACTGAATTACAATTTTGCTCATGATCTAGTGTCTTTCTCTCCGGTCTCTATTCAACCTAATCAGCCCGCTCTCATCGAAGTAAACCCTCATGACATTGCCAGACTTCATAATAGTGAACCAGATTCCTCTCTTTGTACCTCTACTACACCATCAACACCTAGCTCACCACCTCCTTTTTCACCATCGCCACCTAGCTCGCCACCTCTTCCTTCACCAATGCCACCTAACTCGCCACCTCTTCCCTCACCATCATCACCTAGTCCTTCTTCTCCCATTCCATCTCATGCCTTACCCAATACCATGACCAGACCGTCTCACCCTATGGTCACACGTTCTCAACATGGTATTGTCAAACCCAATCCCAAATACATACTAACCACCATTGCTCCCACTGAACCTAAACACTTTTCAACTGCTCTCAAACATCCTGGTTGGAGGCGTGCTATGGAAGATGAAATGGCAACTTTGATTGCAAATGATACTTGGACCTTGGTACCTCGTGATCCCACCATGCATATTATTGGCAGTCGATGGGTTTATAAAACAAAATTGAATAGTGAAGGACAGATTGACAGACTTAAGGCAAGACTGGTGGCACAGGGCTATACTCAAATTGAAGGCGTGGATTTTCTTGAAACCTTCTCACCAGTTGTTAAACCAGCAACTATTCGGATCATTCTTTCCGTTGCTCTCATGAATGGCTGGTCTCTTAAACAACTTGATGTCAAAAATGTCTTTTTGAATGGATATTTGACTGAAACTATTTTTATTGAGCAACCTCCAGGTTTCAAAGATACACGATTTCCTCAACATGTTTGCAAATTGAATCGTGCTCTATATGGTCTCAAACAGGCCCCGCGAGCTTGGTATGATCGCTTTGCTCAATTTTTATTCTCTCACAATTTTCAAGCCAGTTCTGCAAATCCATCGTTATTTGTGAGACTCCAACAATCCACTGTTACCATCCTTCTCTTATATATGGATGATATCATTCTCACTGACAGCAGTCCAACTTTTCTTGCATCCTTTCAAGATGAAGTATCTCGTACCTTTGCTATGACTGATCTTGGTGACTTACATTACTTCCTAGGCATTCAAGTCCAACACACTACTTTCGGCCTCTTTCTCAATCAGCAACACTATGCTATGGACATCCTAGAACGTGCTCAGATGCAATCATGCCACTCAACTGTTATGCCGATAGTTACTAATGTCTGTACCAACAACACTGAAGAAGAAGAAGCATATCCTAATGCTACGATGTATCGCAGTCTTGTCGGAGCTCTGCAATATCTTACTTTCACCCGACCAGACATCACTTATGCTGTTAACTATGTGTCACAGTTTATGCATGCTCCTTCCATGCGACATTTTCAGTCGCTGAAATGCATTCTTCGCTATATTCAGGGCACTATTTCTCTTGGAATGCAATTTTTTAAGCCCAACAAATTATCAATCCGCGCTTATTCTGATGCAGCTTGGGCTGGCTGCCCCTCCACTCGTCGTTCTACTACTGGCCTTGGGCATCTAAAAAATAACAAAGTGTTGCGAGATCTTCTTGTGAAGCTGAATATCGTGCCCTTGCAACGGCTGCAGCATAGCTCACTTGGATAACATTTATTCTTCGAGATCTTGGACTATTTCTTTCTCAACCCCCTTTGTTATTATGTGACAATGTTTCCGCCCTGCAATCCACCATCAAAACGGCACATCACTCCCGGATGAAGCATATTGAACTTGATTTTCATTTCGTTCGAGAAAAGGTGGCTCTTGGATCCTTAGTCACTCAATATATTTTGTCCACTCATCAACCAGCTGATATGTTTACAAAGCCTCTTCCTCATCATCGGTTGATAGCTCTAAGTCACAATCTCGGTCTTCGCTACAATCTACGCTCGAGATTGAATGGGGATGTTAACGCACAAGCTGCTGGTAGTTACAGCTGTCCACCGCATGAGGATCATGCCAATCCAACAAATGAAGAAGATCATGACAAATCCAGCAAAAAGGCAACTATACCCGCTAGATTGGACGAAATCAATCAAGATCACAAGGTAATTGAAGGAAATCATGAAGATCGTGACAAATCCAGCAAAAAGGGAACTATACTTGTTAAATCTGAAGAAATCAATCAAGATCACAAAGGCACGAATCCATGCAAGAAAAGTGGCAACGAATTATCATCAAGAGTAAAGGAAAGTAGTAACGTCCCTTTATCAAAAGAGAAAGAAAGGATTATAGAAACAAGAAAATCAAAGAAGGATTGCTTTAAATTTGTAATCAATCCTTTCTACAATCATGTATAAATTCTCGTATTAAGGGAACCTCATATCATCGCCTAAGTGGTGTGAGAGATAGTGGACATAGGATTTTATTCTGAACCACTTAAAATCTTGGCCTTGCATCTTTTTCTTCAGGTGCTGCCCAGTGAGACATAGATTATTGAGCGGGCAGGCCACTGATCAAGCCAGTCAAGGCAGCTCCAATCTTCCTTCCAGAATGAGGACGATTGGAGCTTGGAATGGTTGGCTGACATCAGAAGGCCGATGGGAACAACACCGCTGATGATCTCCAAGAATGGCCATTTGAGCTTGGAGAATGAGTTGCAGACTATGTGATCGATGCCTTTTATTGTTTCCACGCACTTGTTCAAGTACCGGAAATGTGCAGAACTCATGCCGGAATCTCTTAGGTTCATCCAACACAAGTGAGCAGGGTCCAGCCGTCCAAGGCTGGGCTTGCCTCCAAGAGTTGGAACGGTGCATCACTTTTAGGAAACCCTGCCACCACCAACATGATATATCATTAGATTCTTGTTTTTGTATCCATGACAAATTTTGACTAATCAATACCTTTGTTCAATTCTGTCCAAAGCATATATGTCTTGAGAAAAATGTTGTAATTTGTCTGAAAAGTAGACCTATTTTCAGCATGAAGTAATACAGTAAGTGATGCAAAATTGCACTAGAGTTATTTTTGGGATGGCTCACCTACTCTTCTTGAGTAGGTGAACTTGCACCTAGATTGGTGTTCACATGTCCCTCTGCCAAATGAGCAGAACATAATCCTTGCGGGCAAGGCTTTTAAAACAATCAAATAATACAACCTGCATAGAGGACATGCAAATAATTCATATTCAGACTAACGCCTGCCCAGAAAATAATAGTAAAAACCTGTCGGCAGTTTCTCAATTGAGAAAAAAAGTAAGATTGATTCCTTGGGTTCGTCCACATTAATCTTTAGCCGTTTTTTGACTGTACATGTAAGAAACACAAAATTGCGAAGCATTCCAAAATTCTTAGCTTTTGGAGAAAAAGGAAAAGCAGATGAAAAGATGTTAAAACTGTGATTCAGAAAGTTAGAAGCCAGGAAACATGTAAAACGTGCACAGAAGAAATGGAATATATGGTCTGTCAATAAAGTCAAATTAGTTGTGATTCATAAGAAATGATCACATATGCCTCATCCCCTTCAAAAGAAATTTAAGAAATTTGAAGCTTTTTTCCCAAAATATATCCTAGGGTCATAGGTCCTATCTCTTTTATCGCCTAAAATCTTTAGTTTCATAAGATTTTCTCCGCAGAAACATATATACAAATTTCGAAGTTTGGGGGTTATCAAAGTACAAGCGCAAGTAATCTTTGTTCACAAATTTTGCAGCATAGTCCGAAAATTACAATGTTCAGAAACAGGGAAGTTTTTTTCTGATTTTGCAGGTTCTAGAGTTTTAATTTACTGGCAGAGAAAGGATGGCTAAGAAACGTCTCCACTTGCTGGAAGAGGGTTCAGAAGCTGAGAAAGAATAGAAATTATGATAAGCAGCAGCCTGAACTTTGTGGCCTACAAAGGCAATTCAATTCCTTGTCCTACACATATCTATACATTTGGAAACCGCAACTGATTGTTCTTCCATACAAAACTTAATCGTCAAAAGGAGTAGATTTCAACTGAAACAAGACAAAGAGCAGACAGATTCAATGTACCGTTTTCATCTATAGTTCCAGAGGCAAGCAAGAAAGGAATCTTTTTGAAGATGGCTAAGAACCAAGCGGAAGCCGGCCAGAACACTGCTCTCCTGATTTCCAGCTTCACTGCAACGCTCAGAAGAGTACCGATCATGCCATCAACCATCATGAACGTTATCTTTCCATTTTCGGGGTCCTCCTTCAGAATGAGCTCTTCTAAGAACCTCGGCATGACATGGAGAATGGCATTCGACATTTCTTTGAAGTTCCATCGATCTTCCTGAGAGTCCACACCGTCCGGTATGGATGCCAAGCGTATCCTCCCACTGTACTCGCTGGTGAAGGTCTCTGGAAGCGACTTCACCATGCCAGAGTGAATGAAATCGGTATTGACAAAGGTGACCATGAAGCCTTCCTCTGCCAGGCGATGGGCGAATTCCATGAGTGGCTTGACATGGCCCTGCGCAGGAAATGGGAGGAGCAACACCTGCACTGCAGTCTTCTAATTGCCTGCAGAATATATCTGATGTACATTAATTTTTGATTAATTCTTTCTCCTCCTACCACTGTGCAAAGTTCTCAATAAAAAACCTTGTATTTTCCACATTCAAGTGACTTTGCCAGAAAAATAAAACAGAAGCACCTCAATGAAGGTCTGTATTTTATCCTCTGAATTTGTTATGGTTGTACATTTATTTAGCATTTTTTTCATAAAAAAAAATGTATGGCCGATTTTGAAATTTACAGAAGTCTTTGTATATTAGAAAAGCATGACACTAGATTGACCCCAAGTGATGACAACATTTATGACATTTTTTAGGAGTAGAGGCGTCCACCTTTCTTCTTCTTTTTCTTAAGCATTTTGTTTTTGTGTTTTTTTACTTTTTATAGTTTTTGTACAATTCAAGTTGCAAGTTTGTTTTCTTGCATTTTATTTTTTTTTGCTCCATTCGAGTGCTAACAAGAGCTTCAGCTTTCCAGAGGGGACTGGACATGAGACCAATTTCCCTCCCTATCCATAGGTTTGGGTGGCCCTAAGAGTTTATTCTAGAAGTATGTATGGCTTTTCGCCTATGATTACAAAAGATTACCAGCATGTCCTCTAAACCCAGAGTATTATCCTTTAGTGTCACAGATATGACACGATTTTTGAAAATCTTGCAATATATATGAGAAAATCAAATAAAACATAAGGAAAAAATCATGAGATCTGGAAAATCTTACAAAAAATGAAAATATCATTACTTTTTTTTAGTATTTTTTTCCCAAGATCTAATTTTTAAACCTTTATATGATTTTTTAACTTTTGAAAATTATCCAGATTTTTCTTAGATTTATTAACTTTGCCAAAAAAGTAGTTTAAAAAAACATCACCGAGATTTTTTTGCAAAATCGACATTTGTGATGTTGTCCTTCACCATGCTTCTGACGTTGCAAAAGCTAATCATGCTAACAAAGAGTTTGTGTAACTGCTTTTCTCTTCTCCAAATAATCTATAGTGATATATAAGAGTGCATTAATTAGCTTATATATGTTGAAGGAACTGTCTTCCTGATGCACAGCGGAAAGAGAAGAGATTGATGCTCGTATTTTGAGCTTTACTTATTGTATGCATCTACTGTTAGTCTTATAAAAGGCCTCAGGCTTCATTTGTAAGCAGTCATCAGTCTAATGGAATCCCAATTATTTCTCTCCATTATTTCTGTTTTGTTCGCTTTTCGAATGGAGACCCAATCGGTCAACCCATGCACCACTGACCACCAGCTCGACGAAATGTGGCTAAAGACAAAGGAGGAGACAAGCAGGCGTCACAGTCATCCTCCCTTCAGATCAAGGAGAGAACTGTGCTTCCTATATCTAACCCTTTCACCATCCTTAAATTCATTTTGGCAGAGTGGGTGGATCTAATGATGCCTCCTGGTTGTGAGGGGCGGAGCAAAGGGGGCACTTGTTTAAAAAAATATATATATATATATGGATAAATGTTTTAAAGATGCGCATTTAAAAATGAACAAATCTTAAGAAACTGGTGTGGCATCACGTAGCTCCTCCACTGCCAGTTGTCCTTCGTGGTGGAAACAGACAGGAGAAATGCGTCTCTCACTAGGAGCTAATAAAGGAGGGCGTGGTAGAGGCAAGGGCAGGACAACATTTGCAGGGTTCCACAAATGCCGCTGGTCAGATCCTCCTTCCGTAGAATAGATAGCCTCTTCCAGCCAAAAACTCTCGGGACAGTGGTCAAGATGGAGGGACTAAGGTTGGCAAGAAAAGAAAAAAGACCAAGAGATTAAGGATAGGGAAAGAGAGGATGTTCAGTTGGGCAAGAAGAATGAGTTAGTTGAGGCCCTCGAGCATAAAGGCCTGGATTGGGAAGGTGTGGGGATGATTTTGGCCATGGGCCAATGAAACTAATCTGCTGGAACAATAGGGTTATTGTTTGAAATGAAACCGTGAACAATTTTTACATTTCTGAATGTTCTTCATGTCCTGTAGGATGCGTAAGAATAAATCTGGGGCACCAGGCCAGGCCAATGGCGGGTACCCTGTACTTCGCCCGAGCCCTAGGTTCGGCCCAAAATGTAATCTCCATATTAGATTTAAGTGGATAATACCGGACTAGGCATCAAACTGCATGCCAAATCTTAATCAGATTAACACATAATTAGATGTGTTCAATCCATTTATGTACTTAATCCCAATGGCTGCAAATTTTCTAGTAATTGTACTATAGTAGCTAGTTGGTCTGATGGCGTGAAGAAGATGAACCCACTCTCGATTTGCATGGTTATTATGCTCTTACACTATGTCGCTTTCTTCTGAACAAGCACTAACGCGGCTCTGGTTCTTCGGGGGAGGGGAAGAGGTTCATAGTTCTCTCCTTTTATTCATTTTGATAAGAGCATATAAGGTGTGTTGCATAAATAAAACTCAATATAATTTGATACAAGTCAGGCCAGATGCAATGTAAGACCCCAGAAACAGCAGGGGCAGAGGCAGAAATTTTTCATGGGTGGGTCGAATTAAAGTTTCTACAATTTTAACACGGGCTGAAATATCATTTTTCAAAATTTTTACATAGAACAAATAAAGATCAAAATTCTGCCACTAGAGTTATAGTAGAAGTGAACCACTATAAATCTCTTTTTGGTTGTTGTCTCTTGCTCTCAATTATTTTAGTTGAATTCTTGATAGTTTAAAATCCAACATGATTGATGACCTACCACTTTCCCTTAGGGAAGCAGAGTCAAGCTCAAACTTCTCATCTCTAGCTCCTAATTATTGTAGTTGAATTCTTGACAGTTTAAAATCCAACAAGATTGATGACCTACCACTTTCCCTTAGGGCTGTATACAAGCAGAGTCGAGCTCAAACTTTGCCAGATGGACTCAACTCAACTCTACTCATATCTTACTCGGCTCAAGCTTGGCTGTACAATTTCAGCTCAAATTCGACTCTGCAGACCGAGTCCTGGTCCAAACTCGGCTCATTTAAACTCATTTACCACCTCCTCGTTTGGCTTTCCTTGGTTCTCTATTTGGAAACCTAGATTAAATGAGCTTCCTCGAGTTTAATGGCATCAAGTTTATGTAACTCGAACTCTCATTTATAGGCTCGAGTTTTCAGTTAAGCTCAAGCTTGATTAACTTACCAATGAGCCGAGATAATTAACTAAGTGAGTTCAAGTTGAGCTTGAGTTCAGTTGACTCATTATACGGCCTTACTTTGGCTTCAGTTTGTTGTAGCTAGTAGAGAATTCCAATAGCTATCTCAAACCACTTCATGAACTAGCTAGATGGTTCAAAACGTTGTGTTGACTGATCACCAGTTTGATCCATTTGATACAATTAATGCAGGGCACAGATATGGATATCTAGTTACAAAAAACGTTTCCAACTCTTATATGGATTATAGGTCTTGTCTTATAAGAATCCCTATTTAATTCCATATCGTGTGCCCATAACGTATGGTGGGTAGAAGACATGCAAGTGAAAGAATAAAAAAAAGTAAACTCTAAGAGACTTTTCAAAATTACCAAGGGAATAATGTAGTAGGCAAGAATCAGGTATCCGACAAAGACACATTTCCGTAAGCGTGAGTCAAATTTGTTAGTTTTGCCAATGTTGTAAGCATAACACAACCAGCCAATAAAATGAATATGATCATATTTGAGAGTTGGTCCAAAAAGAACCTCATAAGGGGTTTTTTTCTTGTTAACGGTGAGTGGGAAAACGATTGATTAATTAAGCAGCGGTTAAAACACATTCCCCCTAAAATTTGACAGGCAAGCATGCTTGAAAACAAAGTACACGGGCAATATTTAAGAGATGTTTGTGTTCACGGTCAACTACTCCATTTTTTGGGGTGTGGCAATGCAAGAATGTTGGCGCTCGATGCCCTTATGGTGTAAAACATTTTTCATATTTGCAAAAAAAAACTTCAGCTCTATTATCACTGTGGATTTTTTTAATGAAGGTTTGAAATTGATTTTCCACAAGATTAATGAACTTTTGAATATAAAAAAATGCTTCGGATTTATAACGCATGAGAAAAACCTACGTGCAATGTAAAAAATTATCCACAATAGTGAGAAAATAATGAGCACCAGATAGTGAAAGTATTTGATAACCTCCCCAAATATCACAATGAATCATTTCAAATATGTTAGTGGTAGATATTGAACTACTAGGAAATGGTAACCGAGTTTGTTTGACATGATAACATATGAAGCAGTGCTCATTAACATGAGAAGAATCAATAAAACTAAATAATGACTTTAGGTGAGCAAATGAAGGGTGGCCGAGTTTAACATGCCATAGGTGGGATTGGTACAGCGAGGCTGCGGCAGCACGTAGTTCTTCATCCTCAAGGATATACAAGCCATTCTTCATTATACCCTTCTCAATCGTCCTCATCAAGCGTCAATCTTGAATTGTACAATATGAGTATAAAAAATAACATGACAATTGTTTTCAGCAACCAACTTAGACACAAATATAAGGTTAAAAGAAAAAGCGGGAACACATAAGACATGATGCAACACAATAGAAGAATTTCAATAAAATTGACCAATATGAGTAACTGGAGTGGTGAAACCATTAGGGTGCTTAACATGATTAGACTGAGCTAAAGAAGGGGAAACAAGGTTAGACAAGCAATTGGTAATATGATGTGTAGCTCCAGTATCAATTATCCATACTTGAAAAAGGAGGCCAAACAAACAATAGGTGAATCTAATATGCTTGCGAGGTTGACTATGGTTGTTTTAGAATTTATGAATCCCATAAACTGACGATACATATCTGATGTGAAGGAAGTTGGCTACTCTTGAGGCTTTGTAGATGGAGAGATCGGCAATGCATAATTGGTAGAATGAAGATTTGTTTAAGGCTGTTGTCATTGGCCACTAAAAGTGCTCTTCTTGGAATTGTGAAGATGGTAGCAGCGGGCTTTGATGTGCCCAAGTCGTCAACAATATTCACATTGGGGTCTGGTTCGACCCTTAAACCTGTTGTTGTCACAAGTCTGTTTCTTTACATAAGTTAAAGTTCACGTTGGCATTCCGCTTGAACCAGCAGGGCGTAAGCATTGGAAGTGTTAGGAACGGGGTCCATGAGCAAGATCTGGCTACGGATTGCTCCATAGCTTTTATTCAGCCCCATTAAGAATTGAATTAGTCTGTCATGTTCTTGAATATCATGTACTTTCTTCATAGCTCCACATAGGTGGCAAGAGTGACCAGCGAATCATACTCATCTCGAAGGCCTTGGGTTTGAGTATAATATGTGCTAATTGAAGATTGTCTTTGCTTGCAGTTAATAATTTGTTGTTGGATTTGATATAGACATGGAGCATTTGATTGGAAAAATCTAGCCTTCAATTCTTTCCAAACATCTGCAGTGTTTTTGGACTATCTTCTTGAGTGGGCGACATTGAATCTAATGATGCCCCGTCGCTCCATGAAATTCTGCCATGGTGGGTCTCTTTTCAGCATTCCTTTGGCTCTGATACCTTGATAAAGTGTAATGAGAAGAACAGGGACAATAAGAGGAATAGATAATGAAAAACTGTATTGTCGTATATGCATATGAATGATTTACAAAGAAATATATGTAGTCTATGGCTAAGAACCAGCAACATTCATATCCCTGATTTTTTGCTAGTACAACAATATACCAAAACAAACCCATCGTCCCTAATATTGTGCAATGTCCTAATCTGTAGCGTCCAACACCTCATCTTCCTAATGTGGCATGATCTCCTAGACTGTTACAGATTGTAACGTCCAACATTATGTGATGCGATGGAAAATTCCATCGTCAAAGTAATACGATGAAAAAATCAATTGTCAAAGTTACAATAAAGTTTAGGCACATTCCGTGGCCATAGCTAATGTTCATACTTGCCCAGACATATCTAAGTTAAGCTTAAAACTTAAAAGAAAGGGAAAACATCTTTAAAACGAAACACATATATTTATTCAACATGGAAAAGTAACACAATCAGCAACATTACACATAGACATTCCATTGACATAAAGCATAAGCAGCGTCCAATGATGCTAATTATAGACCAGTGTAGAGAACCAATATATATATATATATATATATATATATATATATATATATATATATAATATATGTATCCCTGGGCAGGGGCGGAGCCAGGATTTTTTTCAGGGAAAGGCTAAACGGTCCAACGAACTATAATATATTATATATATTATATATATTATATATATATACTCACACACTTTAGATAATATTTGAAAACCAATGTATAGTAGAAGTGAACATATGCCGTATATAATTTCTCATGTCATGAACGTGAAGCGTGACCTGTCCTACGACACATTTAATAATTGCTTTTGTCATTAGCACAAAGCGTGATTTGTCCTCAGCAGATAAAGTGCTCTATTTCTATTACAGTGGTAAGTGGGAGTAGTGAACATACAAATATCACAACTCAATATATAGCAAATAACTACATCAATAAACTCCAAAACCAAAACATGTTACTTACCTCAAACAAATAGTTTTGTATTCCTCTGTTTTTATTGAAAATAGTTACATATCACCATTCATTCACCTGCACAATAAAATATAAACAAAAACTAGATCATTTATTATTGAAACTAAATAATGACTGAAATAAACATTAACATAAAAATAATGCAACAAAATACTTTACCTATTGCAATTGTGAACTACGACTTTTCATCTTGTAGTATTCTTTCATCTTGGTTTTCTCCCTCTAAATCAATAACTTGTTTTTTTAAATAATCTTGAATATTTTTCATCATCTTCTCAATAAGCTGACATGAAAAACCTGAAATTTAAAATAGACAATAAGATTTAAACATTTTAGGTATATACAACATCATTTTCAGGAATACTGCAGCAGGAGGCAACAAAGACAAAAATAATACATCTTTCTGACTAACCAACTCCTCAGAACCTAGCCATAAAAGTTGGGATTAATTAGGATGTTGAAGTTCTCAAAAATTAACTTGCTTTGCAAAGTATCATCCAATAACTTCAATGTCATCGAATTGCCCATCACTTGCTCCTGGCATCTGCATGTGTTCTCAAATTGTAGAATCAGATTCGGAAATCATGGGCCTTACCTATGATTCTGTGACAAGAATATTACCAATTACAAAGAAGGATATTATTAAGGTAACCTAAAAAGGCAACAGATGAACATATCAAGCCTAAAAAGAAACTTCACTTGGAATGCACATTTAATCAAGAATCATAAAATCATACGGAAGTGTTTAAAAACCTGTTAGCCACTAAAATTCTTATGGATAGGGCTGCAAACAGTTCAGATATAAATCAGCTGATGCATCATGATTCAGACCACATATGAATACAAAAATTACTTGAAATTACCACGTAGAATCAATTTTCAGCCTTTCTTATAAGCATCATGCGAGCACTAAAGTCAGATGATTTGCAAAAAGCATTAGCTAAGCAGCATCAAGGTGAAAACAAATGGTTAAAAGAAGAGCTTATCAAACCAAATATTCCACCAAGTGCACGACATCAAATGAGTGGTTCAACAGTATGATGTTCCCCTCAAAGGGCAGGATATAATTTTCTGATTATTAGAGGACTACCTTGGAGTGCAAATTCAAGAAGTGATGCAAGCCAACATGTTCATATCAAGACCTTAATTCATAAAATTGATGCACTTAGACATTTTCCAATAATCTGTCAATAGGATAATGATCAAGACTTGCAAACTTTACAAATGCGCAAAAGGAAATGTTGCTTTAGAGAGTGTCGATTACATCAAAACATAGCAAACTGGGCCACCGCAAGCTAACTGAGAGTTGATTAACAAAAAAAACCTTTTCCTCGTAGACGATGAAAGATGATCTTTCATTAGAACTCTTCAAGGAGGAGGAGCTGCAAACAAACTGAAAGGCAAGTGAGCAACTGTCCAAGGAAAGCACCAGATGAGACTGAATTTCCAATCTTACAGAAGCAACAAGGTAGTCACGAATGAAATATGTACAGCAGTCAAAACCCAAAAAACACAGCCTAAATAAAGCACCCACAAAAAATCCGCAATCAAAACCTTGAGATGAAAATGCCGAAAGAAAAACCCATAGGTAAGGGGCAAATCAAAATCCCCAAATCGAGAGCGAGAGAGACTCACGTAGGGATCAGCAAAGGGGAGTGGATGCCCGAGGGAAACAGTTAGTGGGCTAGGGCAGGGAGGGAGCCAGTGAGAGAGAGGGCCGTGCTGTGGTTGTGGGCCAGGGGAGGGAGGGATAGGGCGCGAGCGAGAGAGAGGGTGGTCTGTGCTGTCAGTTGTGGGCGACAGAGGCAGGGGAGCGAGCGAGAAAGAGGGGAGAAGTATGTCAGAGAGAGAGAGAGAGAGAGAGAGAGAGGGAGCGAGAGAGAGGCGAATGGAGGGAGCGAGAGAGAGGCGAATGGCGAAAGAGGGTCGGGCTAGAGAGGGAGGAGCAAGCGACAGAGAGGGCGGGGCTGGCGAGCGGGTGGGTTAAGATGATCTGCGCGTTGGGCCAAGAGGAGCCACGGGTCGGGTCAGACTTAAAAATTTTGATTTTTTCAATATAATTTTTTTTTCATGGGTTGGGTAGGACCATGGTGCAGGCAGCCCCCTCCCTCTCTCCGCCCCTAGCCTTGGTGCATTTAGTTGGTGCAAAAAAAAACAGCCTCTTCCCCAAATAAAACTTGACATGCATGTTCTGCTGTACAATGTTCCCAAAGATAGGCATCTGCCCATCTTTAATGGCTAAGCAGTCTATTTCACTTTCAAACATCATAAAGATATTTGAAGGTGGGAGCTTCCAGTCTGCATTGGTGAAATGAAAGGTCATCTCTGGCAACCCTTCATATCGATCACCATTAATCTTCACATGGTAACACAGAGAATCTTGCTCAAGAGAATAGAAGCGTTCATGGTTTATGACATTAGCCACTACATTTGCCACCTGATCATACACATCTTTGGCAAGAGAAGTCAGCACGCTACCCAACTCTATGATGATCGATCTCGCATCTCCCAACAATGCAGGAGTCTCTGCACCTCCAAATTGTATGTTGAGTCTGCTGTTCCCAATGCTTATGTCAGTTAGGTTGAGCACATAAAAGCTGCCTTGACTACCATCTGATGCCATCAGCGTCTCTTGAACCTCTTCCGCGCCTGAAAACTCTGTGTCCTCGTCGAATTTGAGCTGTCCCATGGAATTGTTTTCCTTGCTATATGGAGGAAGACAGTAAGCAAATTTGTCATCAATGGTCGAATTTGTTTAACAAGAGAGAGAGGACCACGGCCGAGGCCAACACGGCCGGGAACTTTACACAAGGCAGAATCAGGATTATCTTCACTATGAACACAACCGAAGACAATTCCTTCATGCTTGATGGTGTCGGCACCATTTTCAACAAGAGTGTCTCGTAGGCTAGTGCAACGATAATCGTGCAATTCCGTGCAAAAGCTGGTGGAGCATCTCTGGTTCTTGTAGGTGAACGACTAAAGTGGATCAAACATTGGTGTTTGGACGGAGAAGTTGTCACAATGGCGGAATGTTGTCTATATGAGGTCGCTACCAGTGTCTATAATGGCCCAGTACAGGCTGGATGGGGTACCTAGCGAGAGTTTCACGAGAAACTCACCGGGACCAGGCATTACTGGGCTGGAGATCATGCTAGTGGCATTGGCAAACCGTGAAACAATGCTGCCGGAGCACAACATGGAGAGCAGAGAGGCCTGCTCAACTAGTTGAGCTAGAGTGGATGAAGGGTCATAGAGAGGTGGCAGCGATGAGTCTCGATGAAAGAGGTCTACAGAGAAGCCAAGATGTTTGGAAGTGAAGATGGTGGTTGGTAGGGTGAGGTAGTATTGCAAGTAGAAGCAGATGTAGGAGGAGGCGGAATGCTAAGGAGGAGAAGAAGGCAGCCATGGTGAGCACTAAAAGGTTGCTGTACTAAGGAGAAATGTGTTGATATTTATAATAAAGTCATAGTTAAGGTTGCCGCTGATGAAGGGAAGGATTTGGATTTGGAAATTATGCAGAAAAGAAACATGTGGCCGGACTGAGTTACGTATCAATTTGTGTAACCAGTAACCATCAAAATGGAGAAAAGTTGGTAGCATCTTCCAATGGTTAAGCATAGGTAAATCTCGTAGTGCTTTGTTGGACTTTCACAATTTCTTTTTTGTCTCTTTTTATTGGTTGCAGTAAAAACAAGATGTAAATATCAGTATATATGACCATGTTGGATTCCGTCATCACGTCATCGTGTTCATCAGATGAATGTGATTAAACACATCACTTGATACATTTTATCATCGCTTGATACATTTTATCGGGTGATGTACTGTGAGAGGTCAGAGGATTTTTTTTTTCAAACCCAAATGATGAAATCCACAAATTTATATATGAGACTACTTATATGTCCTAATCAGTATCTTTTTTCCTTGATAACAGTAATTGGCAGGTGCTATTTGGCGACTAATAATATTTTTAAATTAACAAAGTCATGCTTCGGGTGATTTTCATCCTCTCTCAAGTGTGCAAAAGGCTCCATGTTTGGGTTAAGCTAAAACTTGCCCTTCACATTGTTAACACCCTAAATTTTTCCACATCAAAATTGAAGCAATGTCAAAATTTGACAAAAAGAATTGTGAAAAATTACCGGTACTAAAGAAGAGAAGCAAAAAATCCGTACACGTACCAGAGTTGACTCTTGTATTTAATGATGCTTCTTGATTTGCCATGAGAATGAAAATCCGCTACACAAGATGTAATCCTTAGAATCTACCAGCAGTACTAACAAGGACCAGCCACTCTGATACCATGTTAGAAATCAACATGAAGAAACAATTAAAAAAAGACATGAATTTTTAAAGTGGTTCAACCAATAGGCCTACGTTCACTACTCTATCATTTCTGACTTACATTCCTTTGGTAGAGAGATTCCTTTATATAGAGGAGATGCATAAGGTGTCCCTTTGGGTAGTTAAGAGACATGACTTCACATTTCCCAAGCCATTATTAATTCCTAAGAGACATGACTTTTCATCTCCTAAGCTATTACTAATTCCTAAGAGACATGACTTTTATCTCCCAAGTAATTCACTTTGAATGACGAGAGTTCATTCTCTCTTAGAGTCTTTTCATTATTTCAGTTAACATCACCACCGTTATTCTTTACATGGTAACATAGTAAACCATGCTTAGGAGGATAGAAGCGTTCATGGTTTATGACCTTAGCGACCGCAATTGACACTTCATCATAAACATCTTTGGCAAGATAAGTCATCGTGGTACCCGAGTCTATGATGATCAAGCTGGCATCTCCCAACAATGCAGTCGTATGGGCTCCACCAAATTGTATGTTGAGTCGGATGTTCCCGATGCTTATGTCAGTCAGGTTGAGCACATAATACATGCCTTGAGAACTACCTGGTGCCATCAGCATCTTTTGAACATCTTCCTTGCCTGAAAACTCTGTGTCCTCACCAAAGTTGGTTGATAGTGCAATGATGGTAGCGCAGTTCCATGCAAGAGCTGGTGGAGCAGCTCTGGCTCCTGTAGGTTGACGACTGAAGCGGATCAAACATTGGTGTTTGGATGGAGCAGTTGTCACAATGGCAGCATGTTGACCATTTGATGTCGCTACCAGTGTCCATAATGGCCTAGTACTGGGTGGATGGGGTATCTAACAAGAGTTTCATGAAAAACGTGCTGAAATAGACATCATGGGGCTGGAGATCATGCTAGTGGTATTGGCAAACCATGAAGAAATGTGGCGAGAGCGCAACATGGAGCACAGAGTTGCCTGCTCGGCTCGTTGAGCTAGAGTGGATGATGGGTCATAGAGAGGTCACAGAGATGAGTCTCGATGAATGAGGTCTATAGAGAAGCCGATAGGTTTGGGAGTGAAGATGGTGGTAGGATTGGGCAGTATTGCAAGTAAGAGCAGCTGCAAGAGGAGGCGGAATGCTAAGAAGGAGAAGAACATTGAGTGATGTTTATCCACTCTCAAGGCTGTCAAAGGTTCCATGTTTGAGTTGAAGTTGGACTTGCTTTTCATTCTTAAAACAAAATTTCAAACGATCAAATGCCCCTTAAAAGAGCTGGTCAACTTTTTTGTTTGCTGGTGGCTATACTCTCTGGCCATGGTAGACATCTTTTGACATCATTGTCCTTCTCTTTCTTGCTTCTATATATTATTGTTTTTGTGCCATTGTTTATAATTTGGTGCTTTCTTTTGACCTATTTTGTAAAATTATTTTCATTGTATGTGTGAAAATTGGTTTGAATTAACCTATTTGCTTCCAAATCTCTTTCCTAAAAAAATAACAATAGGCAAAGTATTATATTTTATAAATAAACTTGTCCTGACCTCTTTCCTAAAAAATAACATAACGGATATAGGACTGAAATTTTAGATTGAGTAGGATGTCACTGCTCAATCTTAGTGAAAGCCGAAGCTCCTTCTTTTCCCTTACCCCTCAAGCTTACGGCCGCATTGATGTCTGTGAGTGTGGCCAAGTGTCCATCAACTTGCATTAGTGCATCCACTCCAGTTGCAGTATAGAAGTGTAGCACCAACTTAATTGGATATCTCCTTGCCCAACCAGCTAAGCTATAGCCCTTATCGATATCTAATTTACTGAACTTCTAAAGATTGATTTAGTTTTTCTAGAAATGAATGTTACTTAGGTTTTACAGTCAAAGTGGTTAATTCTGTTTGAGTTTGAACAAATCTGCATTAATTGTCACGCACCTGATGATATGGGTTTCATCATGAGGAAAGGGGTCTAGTTGTTCTGTTTTCTCTTCTTCATGATTCGTAGTTGTTATGTGTTTCGTATTGTTACTTTCTGGTAGTGTGTAGTCACTCGTGGTCTATTAGACTGCAGCTAAGCATCCCCCACTCTTTTCTTAACTCCAAGCAATGTTTTCCATTGGAGGAAAGAGATCCAAGGCAATTGTGTAAAGACACTGACGCTTGGTTAGACTTCTGCTAAGCATCCCCCATTTTGTCTACCTATTTAGGGGTTGTTCTTATTATCAAAATTTTATGAGTGTCCCACATGCGAAACGACTCTTTAACAGTAGTGGAGCCACATTGCGGATAAGCCTGGGCACCAGGCCGGGCTGCAACCGGGTAATCGGTACCCGGCCCGACTTGGCCCCAGGCCTGAGCCAGGAAAAAGTACTCGGGCTGGCCCGATAAAAAGTTTTTTAAATTTTTAATTAATTTTTATATATATTTATAATGTTTTATTATGATTAGTGATATTTATATAATTTTTTATTTAAAAATATATTTAATCGGGCCCCATTCCAGGTTTTGGATGTCGGGCCGGGCCGGCCCAATGTCCCAGGCTTAGTTGCGGATTTTGTAAGCAATTTCCCATACCAGTCATTGATACTTTTGTTTTTTAATTTTTTTTTCTACCCTTTAAAGTTGAAACTTAAACTAATACTACCCCTTAGCCAGAAAATTTTGGCATTACCACTACCCCTTTAGGGTTCAATTTTTCTTCAGCTTGATCTCTCGCTGAAAACCATTTTGGTGATTTTTGGACTCTGCGTAGTTTGAAGGCGTGAGGCATAGACTCTCCATCCAACATGCACCAAACTCCATAAGTTATTGATGTACTCAATATTTTGGTGATTGATTATAACCTTGCTTAGATTATCTTGCAATCAAGTTGAGGAGTTATCATGTTCTAAGTTTAAAATATATAGTTGTCCAGTACTTGACAAAAAGTCTTGTATAATAATGTAATGTTCTAAGTTTAAAATATATAGTTGTCCAGTACTTAACAAAAAATCTTGTATAATAATGTAATAATGTAATTGGCCTGCTTGAACTTCTGGCGGCCACTGCTTGTGACACCAAATAGATTTTTTGCGCTCGAAAACTGTGGAGGGAGCCCCTCGTTCTATTCATGAGACATCAAATAGGTAATTAAATATATAAATGACAGTAATTAATCCACTGTCTATGTCATAATTTATAGACACCAAGATTGGAACATTTTTCCGGGGGGACATATAGTGGCTGGTGACACTAGCTAGTGATGCAACAAGTTCTTGCGTCATTTACCGGGCATTGCATGCAACTTTTACCGGGCATTGCATGCAGTTAAGTAATAAAGTTTGAATATTCTTGTGTTGAAAAATTCCAATCACAGAGACATCTTAACGTATTCCTTAGGTAACCACAATAAGCGATGAACATGCTGTAAGGGCAGTATTGAAGCTAAGTGTGGGTTGCTGTCACCATTGTCTATACCAATCAGGCAAAATTATACTGTTATGCTGCTGGAACCAGTTGCAGTCACATCATAGTGCCCACATGAGACCGAGGTCGGTAACTCAGGTGCCCTTCAGCCAAAAAGTCTTGGCTCTGTCACTGAAGAAGGAGTTGAGATCACAAGTTGGCGGGTTAGCATGAGCTTATTCGTGTCATGAGGAATCATTTTTTTGAAAGATCATAGTAACTTTGCTTTCGTGGGCCATCCTACATATGATCCATCTATTGTACAAGGTTGACTGGAAAGTAGACAAATGTCATCAAACATTAAACATGTTTACGGGTAACTAAAATGGTGATTAACAATGGATTGGCATGATCATTTCTGAATATTCAAGGGATTCAATTAATAGTCGGCCTATTTTAACTCTTTGAACTGGCCTTCGCATCCAATTAAGATGAACCTCGGCTGGATTGCTTTTTTTTTTTTTTTGGTGTTGATAAAAACCATTGCAAAAGATGCATTTGCAATCATTGCTTGACAATGATTTTCGATGATGGAATACAACTTTTACGGTAGTCAATAACAATACAAAATAACCATTCCAGCACAGAAATAGCAACCTGATTTCAATACACACATACACACACACATGTATATATATTCCCACTAGCACTGCTTTGTTTGATGCTTTTAGTGTGCTTTCTGTCTGGGAAGATGCCTAACCTCACCCTACAAATAACAGACATTATCTATGTCTACAGATGACCTTCCACAATGATATGTGCTGATCTTCTAAACTTGTCATGATTCATTATTTATTTTTTGATGATGAAATAAGTAATTCTATTTAGGATCACAGAGACTGATTCTGTTGAATTTGAATGAACCTTCAATTGTTGGACACCTGATATAGAATAGGCTCTAGGGAGATGGAGTTAAGGCTGAGGTTTTGGTCATTTTGTTGAACAGTAGGATGAAATACCTCTCTTGCTCTCCCAAAAATAGGGAAGATCCCAATAGAGTGTTCTTACTTCTTTAATTGGTTCAGTCTTAACACAAAAAATAAGGTCAATCAAATGCTAGTTGGGTCTGCCTCATGGAGATCATTTACCAAAGAAACACTGCATTTATTAGTCATTTGACCCAAATCATGAAAATGTTTAATTGATAACATTTTTTTTCTGGTCTGATTAAGAAAGAAAATGATGGCTATTAATTATCAGACACTTCAAGATTTTATCATCTAGCTAGCCCTAGCTTTGATAGTCACTGGTCCAACTTCATCCTCATTTTCTTTTCCTTTCGTGCCTTCCAAGCCTGAAAATCAAAATAAAGTTCTTAATTAAATGTTAGAATTAATCATCATTAAAAATAATTTCTATTTGATCTACAACTTGGATTTCTATCACCCCATCCATCTACAATTTCTTGCGTTCCTGCGCCAAATCTCCTCCTCCTCCCCTTGAGACTTGGTCAATTCTTCATATGGAACAACCTCCCTGACAATAGCAGCTTTATTCCTTGCTCAATTTTTGCCAGCGCCCTACACAACTGCCCTTGAGGCTCTTAATTCTATTGACTGGTCTTTGTTCAATCTCATAAGACAATACTTGAAACTGTAAGAAACTTAATTTGAAGAAAGAAACAATGTTGTAAAAGTTGTCTCGTATCACTTATTGATTGGGCTGAGCTCGTTAGCAATTAAAAAATATAAAAAATGGCATTCAATTAAAAAAAAATCAAGTAAAATGTTTCCTATATAAAACAATTAATCACAATATCAGACACATAATAAACATTCACAAATCTGCATCTACAGACATAATAATGATAGCGATATGATAAATGTGATAAAATGTGATGCCTTAAAGTTTCCTCTCCTCAGCCATTTTATTTCAGATTTAGAAGATGTGGAAGCACATTTCTCTCTACTCTATAAGAATAGTGCATTGTTCCGAGGTGTGAAGTGGGAGAGAGGAGATGTGATAAATAGAGTTTTGAATAAGACGACCTTTTCGTTTAATAAAAAAAGAGGTGTTAAGCTTTTTATTATCCTGGCGCCGAGCTATTTTTCCATAGAACCATGTTAGGACCCAGACCCGGCGTCGACCAAGACCTCCGCCAGATGCCGATCCTTCCCCAAGATCTCTTGAGTCAGCCGTTGGACAAAACCAAAAACAAATGTCTTTACAATAAAATGCCCGGCCGGACAGAAAGCCCCGGCCTCAAATTTCCCTAGGACAGTGATTACAGGTGAGATTAACCCACCCAAAAGCATGAACCTACTACAGTTGGCTAGATGGTTGTGAGACTAGTACAAGCACGTGCGATACAGAATAGCTCTCGCCTAACTCAACAAACCCTTCAGACCATTCACATTCATTCTATCCTATCGTTCATTCTTAAGGTCAGCCAAACCATGCCCCTCCCATAGGTGGTCAAGTGTTCCACGTCTGTGTCCTCGGCTCATGAGCCTCAGAGGGACTGCCGTTGGATGGTAAGGCAAAAGCCTGGTTTGGAAAAGCAAATTGACACCCAATCCCTTGCAGCTATAAGGGGTTAAGAGTTTTACCGGGCTGAGAGGATTCCGCCAAGCACCAAGGGATCCGAGGTGAATACCGGCAGTGGGTGCTGCCCTCGGATATCTCAGCTACGGCTGAAGGAAGTGCTCAGCCCACCTGGACGAGGTCGCCTTGGAGTGCCTCCGGAGCTGCCTGATGTCGTCGTCTTCAAGTTGCAGCAATGTTGATCACTTGGGGGAAGTCGACCGCCTTGATGATGTGTCACCTAGATGTTGATCATGAACAGCCTTCTCCAGCCAATGATCACGATGTTTGAACACAAACGGAAGATGGATCTTCAACTGTTGGATGCCTAAGTGGTAGCCGGAAGCTTCTTCAACTGTTGGACGCTTGGCTGGTGGCTGGAAGCTTGGTCTAGAGGTTGGAGGATTTGACCTAACTAAGTGGCTTCGAGGTAAGTGGTGGACCTTGGTTGTAAGATGGAGTGTGCTCGGTGTCAGGTTAGGTGGGTTCGAACCTGGTAGGTAGTGGGTTCGGGTAGGACTAGGATCAAGATGAGCTAAGGCGGTTAGGCTTAGGTGGAGTCCTAGAGTTCAGACTAGGATCGGTTATGCTTAGTGAATGCCAAGAGGTTGTTGCGGAGGGTGAGGTGAGTAGGGGGGGAGTTTGTGACAATGATGGGGGAGTAATGGAGATGGATTATTGACGAGTGAGGCTAAAAATGTGGAGTGATGAGGTAGTGGCTATGGAGTTAAGTGCTTGAGGAGTGGGAGACTTAAGAGGGTATTTGGTTATGGTTTGGGGAAAGCGAAGGGTCATACGAGAGGGTATAGGAGTTATGTGCGAGTGGGGTTAGTTAATGAAGGATTGGGACGAATTATGATGGGCTAGTTGGCAAGCTAAGGAGAGGGGACTCTTGAGCTCATGGGAACTTTAGGAACGGTTTCAAGGAGGTGAAGGCGCTAATGGGTAGAGGAGGTGAAGGGTGCGAGTGAAGGTTGTGAATCATTGTGGCTGGGGTGTAATGATGAAGAGGACACTTGGCGATATATGGAAATAATTTACCTTTATGTGTGGCCGAGTGGTGAGCTCTGTTGAATGAGAAGCATTATCTAACACTTGGACTAATGAAGGGAAGCCAATGGGAAGAAGAGGAACAAGCGACTGCGGTTTTGGACTTCTCCCCTTTAACTCGATAATTCCCTAACGCCTAGATTGCCCTCCTCAATCATGCTAACATACAATTAATGAAATTATCATCCATGGGGAATCTAGGAATGGACGATAAACTGCTGAAGCCGTTCAGTAGTTGCACGATGGTCACCGAAAAGAGTGCATCGGTGACTGGACCAACCGCACGAACTTGAATTTATGGCCGTGAGTCTATCTCAGCCGGCTCTCATCCAATCAAGCTGTAATTTGGCCATGAAGAAGCTCTCTCCTAGGCGATGCTATTTGTTTATCCTGCTGATTGAAATCTGTTACTGATAAATACAGAAGTTGACTTCAATCTTTCGTCTGCTGCTCGGTTTTGTTCAGCTAAGACGAGATATACCTGAAGGGCCTGTTTGGTCGGAGGGAAAGGGAAGGAAAGGGAGGGATTGAACAATCCCTCCTTTGTTTGGTTGGTTAATTAGAAAGGAGTTAAAGGGGCAAAGCGTGTTTGGCTGGGAGGGGAGGAAAATGAAATGAGGGGAAAAGAAAGGATTGTGTAGTATAAATCCTTTCCATCCCAAATCGGATTGGGAAGGAAAGGAAAGAAAGGTAAGTGAAAGTTTTTTTATTCCCACACTACCCCTCCTTTTTCTTTCCCTCCTTTTTAAATCCATGTGCAATTTAGTCTTTTCTTTTCTTTTCTTTCCTTTCTATCCAAACAAACTTTTTAATCAACCCTTTCCTTTCCTTTCCATTCGATTCCTTTCCCTTCCCTTCCCTTCCCCTCCCTTTGCCTTCCTTCCTTTCCCTCCCTTTCCCTCCAACCAAACAAAGCCGAAGTTTGCAGCTGGCCGGTTGATTGGGTTTGATCTCTGATGCTCAGCACCAATTCCAGGGTTACGATTGAATTGAATGGTGCCTACGGTGACAAGTTCTTCACGCTAATCAGCCAAGGAGCTTGAAGAATCTTACCGGCCGTCTACCGATGGAATCTTCGAGTCGCTTGAACCTTTCACCGAGTGAAACCAGTCAAGGCTGCGCCTTAACTTGCCAATTCTACAACTCCCTCCCCGGATTTTAAAAGGTGGAAGAGGTGTCTTTGGCCGATTTAGACTGACCTATTGGTGCTGCCTAGATTCAGATACTGGGGAGATCGCCGGTACTAACCTTATACTCTAAACAGCCAGACGTCAATTGGTGCTATGGAATCATTCCACCAGAACCATGGGCTTCACCAATCGTTCGCAGTCTTCCTAAGTTCCACTTCCGGCCTCTAAACGCCCTTTGTGTTTAAGGGAAAATGAACTATGAAGGGATTGAACTGCTAGTCGGGATATTGCGTCGGTTAAAGTAGAAGAAGATGCTGCCGGTAGCAACTTTGCATATTCTTCAATCTTTTATCCAATCGACCTGAGAAACCGCTGGTTGTAAGATAGAAATTCCAGCCACGCTGGTTGAGGACGAGTGGAGAGACAATTTCCACGCGGGGAGAGGAGAGAGACGGAATCCAAACATCACAATTTCATTTCTTCAAAAAGCATAAAATTTCACTTGATTACAAAGTATATATACTAGCTACTGTCTCGTTTCACATGTTATGTAACACTTGGACTAATGAAGGGAAGCCAAAGTGAAGAAGAGGAACAAGCGCCTGCGGTTTTGGACTTCTTGAAGGAAGTCTTTCTAACTCCCACACACAAAAAACACTACAAAAGGGCACGTTAAAATAAAACTTGAAAAGAACTCAACACTTTCATTCTTTTTCTCTAGGTGATTACACGCATGGAACAAGTATTTAAAGAACAAAAAAGAAAAGAGAAAAAACTACCCAATAAAGCCACTTGCCAAAAGCAACCTCATTTTGTGGACACGTAACCACTAACCTATTCTTATGGCTAAAGAAAAGAAACTAAAAAAAAACCACCACATGTTTACACGATCTCCACTTCCACATATTGCTCACACGTTCACATTAACTAACATTTCTCCCCCTTAATGTGAAAAATCTTGTACAACAATCGCTTCTCGAAAATTGAAAAACTTTGATGGTGGTAGTGCTTTTGTAAAACCATCCGCAACTTGCTCTTTTGTGAAACATTGCTTCAACTCAATTTCTTCTTTCTCAATCACGTCTCTAATAAAGTGATAACGTAACTCTATATGTTTAGTCCTTCCGTGAAATGACGGATTTTTTGCCACGGAAATAGTAGATTTGTTATCACAGTATAACTGACTTGGATTCTCTTGCTTCAATTGAAGATCTTCTAAAATATGTCTCATCCATATCGCTTGACATGCAGCAGCAGTAGCAACATTATACTCAGCTTCCGAAGAGGATAAGGATGTTGAACTTTGTTTCTTTGAGCACCACGACACAACACTTGAACCAAATCCAAATACAAAACCACTTGTACTTTTCTGATCATCAACAGAACCTACCCAATCACTATCAGTATATCCAATTAAACCAAAGTTAGTCACATGTTTATAAAAAATTTCATAGTTGAGTGTAGATTGAATGTAACGAAGAATTCTTTTTGTCGCACCAAGATGTTGCACCGAAGGATCTTGCTTGAACCTTGATATCAAACTCACTGAAAACACAATGTCAGGTCTGGTATGTGTCAATTACATCAATGCACCGACCATGCTTCTGAAATATTTTTCATTCACTTTTGCCATTCCATCATCTGCATTCAGCTTTTCGTTGATGTTCATGGGAGTTGCACAACCATTACAATTCATCATTTTAAACTTTTTCAAAGTATCCAATGCATATTTTTCTTGCGATATAAAGATTCCTTCATCACTTTGTACTACTTGAAGACCAATAAAGTAATGCAACAATCCCAAATCAGACATTTCGAGCTCCCTCGTCATACAATTCTTAAATTCTGAAATAAGGCTAGAAGAAGTGCCAGTATAGATAATGTCATCCACATAAACACTTACAATAAGTAAATGATTTTCACTCACTTTGACATAAAGAGTTGGCTCACTATCACTTCTTTGAAAGCCATTTTGATGAAGAAATTTATCAAGACGACTATACCAAGCACGAGGAGCTTGTTTAAGTCCGTATAATGCCTTTTTAAGTTTATAAACCTTGTCTTCTTTTCCTTTAATTTTAAATCTTGGTGGTTGATCAACATACACTTCTTCAATCAAATAGCCATTTAGGAAAGCAGACTTGATATCAAACTGAAAAACTTCCCATTTAAATTGAGCAGCAATAGAAAGAACCTTTCTTACTGTCTCAAATCTTGCAACAGGTGAAAACGTTTCAGTAAAATCAATTCCATATACTTGCACAAAACCTCTAGCAACCAGCCTTGCTTTATATTTTTTCACATTACCTTTAGTATCATACTTCACCTTATAGACCCATTTTACTCCAATTGGTTCCTTCCCTGATGGCAACTTAGAGAGCTCCCATGTGTCATTCTTTTCTATAGTTTGTATTTCTTATTCCATAGCATTCATCCAATTTTTGTCTACACATGTTTCATCAAAAGTTGAAGGTTCTATAACAGCAAATGCACACTTATAAATGTCATTTAAGGATCGTACCTTTCTTGGAGGAGTTTCTTCAGAAATGGATACAATACCTTCATTGATCGTCTCCTTCAAGGGTTCATCTTTCTCCTTTGGTTCTTCGTCAATATGATTTGGATTCACTTCTTCCCCGTCAACTTGGAGTTTCATGGTTTCATTCTTAGCCCAATCCCAACAAGCTTTTTCATCAAATATAATGTCTCTTCTTATAATCAACTTCTTAGTGATAGGATTATAAAGGCGATAACCCTTAGTTTCATTACTATTAACCAATGAAAATGCATTTTTCACTATTCTTATCCAACTTGCTTCTTTCACTAGGATCAATTAATGCATACGCAACACATCCAAAGACTTTTAACATACTTACATTTGGTTTGTGATTCCACCATGCTTCGAATGGAGTTTTGTTTCTGACTGCCTTTGTTGGAGAAATGTTGAGAAGATATACTACCATATGGATTGCTTCAGCCCAAAATTCACTTGGTAATTGTTTTTCATTTAACATGCTGCGTGCCATTTCCACCACTATCCGATTTTTCCTTTCGGCCACACCATTTTGTTGTGGGAACTTCCTTACTGTAAACTGCCTACGAATGCCATGATTTTTACAAAATAAATCAAATTCGTTAGACAAAAGTTCCCCCCCTCTATCCGTACGCAGTATATTTATTACATTTCCACTTTCTTTTTCTGCAAAAACTTTAAACTCTTTAAATTTGTCCATTGCATCAGATTTGTGACTGGGAAAATATACCCAACTCATTCTAGTATAATCATCAGTAAATAGCAAAAAATACTTGCTACCATTTAATTAAGAAGTTTTCATTGGACCGCATATGTCAGCATGAACTAATTGAAGCGGCATTTTAGCTCTCCATGATTTTCCAACTTGAAATGGTAATTTATGTTGTTTACCATAAACACACCCTTCACATACATCATCATGACAATCAATAGATGGCAGTCCATATACCATACCTTTTTGATGTAAGAGTTTCAACCCATTAAAATGAAGATGCCCATATCTCACATGCCATAGCTTGGAATCATCAATTTTTGTCATAAAAGCATTTGTTTCAAGAGAAAACATTTTATTTCAAACCATATTTACTTTTGCAAGAACTACACCACTTTTATTTTTAATTTCACAAGCATCATTTTCAAATAAAAGTGTGTACCCTTTTTGAACCAGCTGCCCAACACTAAGCAAGTTTTGAGCCAACCCAGGGACATAATACACATCATTAATAAATCTTACCATACCTGTTTCTGATTTGATGATAACTGTTCCTTTGCCCTTCACACTTATTCTATTATTGTCTCCAAGCCACACATCCAAACTTTATAGTCTCATCAATGTCTTTGAAAAAACTCTTGTCACCCGTCATATGATTACTGCAGCCGCTATCTACGAACCAAACTTCACTCTTGCAGTAGTTAGCATCCATAGTTGTAAGAAATAAATTCTCATTTTCTTCTACAAAACTAGCTTGTTGTTTTGCCTTTTCAAAACATTTAGTTTCTATATGACCAAACTTCTTGCAAAAGTTACATTGTTTTCCTCTAAAGTACTGATTTTGATTACCTTTCCCTGTTGTGTCATGAGTTTTATGGAAATTTCCATGGAATCTTCCACGTCCTCTACCATAACCACGAGTGACTCCTCTATAGCCTCCTCGTCCTTGACTCCTTCCTTCATTTCTTTGATCATAACTTCCATTCTTCTCTTTTGAGAAATCTATCTTTGTTTGGAAAACTTGCTCTATTCTTTTTTCTGCTGACCTGTTCATGCATTGCTCATGTACTAAAAAAGACCCCATTAGTTCACCAATAGAATAAATAGACAAATCTTTGGATTATTCTACTGCAGTGACAACATGATCAAATTTAGAAGGAAGACTTCTTAACACTTTTTCAACCACCTTTTGCTCGGTTATGGCTTCACCAAAACTCTTCATTTGATTTACAATAGTAGAGAGTCAAGAAAAATAATTTTGAACGGACTCACCAGTTTTCATGCAAAATGTTTCAAACTCTCTCCTTAAGATTTGAGGCATAACTGTAGTAATCTTCTTATCTCCATGAAATTTTTGTTTGAGGAATAGCCACACTTCACTTGACTTCTCTGCACCAGTAATAGTTGGGAAGACGGTCTCTGATACAGCCTGCTGCAATACTGAGAGTGCCTTTGCATCTTTCTTCCGAGATTCCTTAACATCAATTTTCTCTATTGACTTTCCTGCTGCCTTTGATACTTTAGTTTCTGCATAACCATTCTCAACTAACTCCGAAAGATCTTGTGAAATGAAGTAAGTCTTCATTTTGATACTCCAAAACTCATAGTTCTCACCATTAAAAATAGACACTAAGGATTGTGATAAATTGAGAGTATTTGAATTAGCCATACCAGCTTTCAAAAATAACTCTTACCAATAGCACGCGATTTGGAGTTCCTTGCTTCTGCAATGCTCCACGATACTTGAGATGCCCACGCAACCTTGCGCTTTGATACCAAGATTGAAGGAAGTCTTTCTAACTCCCACAAACAAAAAACACTACAAAAGGGCACATTAAAATAAAACTTGAAAAGAACGCAACACTTTCATTCTTTTTCTCTAGGTGATTACACGCATGGAACAAGTACTTAAAGAACAAAAAAGAAAAGAGAAAAAACTACCCACTAAAGCCACTTGCCAAAAGCAACCTCATTTTGTGGACACATAACCACTAACCTATTCTTATGGCTAAAGAAAAGAAACTAAAAAAAAATCAACACATGTTTACACGATCTCCACTTCCACATATTGCTCACACGTTCACATTAACTAACACTTCTCCCCTTCACTCGATAACTCCCCAATGACTAGATTGGCCTCCTCAATCAATCTAACATACAATAAATGAAATTATCACCCATGGGCAATCTGAGAATGGACGATAAACTGTTGAACCCATTCAGTAGTTGCATGATGGATGCCGAAAAGAGTGCAGCAGTGGCTGGACCAACCGCACGAACTTGAATTTTCAGTCGTGAGTCTATCTCAGCCGTGCCTTCTTCAATCAAACTATAATTTGGCAAGGAAGAATCTCTCCTCTGGGTGATACTATTCGTTTATCCAACTAATTGAAATCTGTTACTGATAAATACAGAAGTTGACTTCAATCTTTCGTCTGCTGCTCGGTTTTGTTCAGCCAAGCCGAGATATACCTGAAGTTTTCAGCTGGCCGGTTGATTGGGTTTGATCTCTTATGCTCTTCACCAATTCCAGGGTTTCGATTGAATTGAATGGTGCCTACGGTGACAAGTTCTTCACGCTGATCAGCCAAGGAGCTTGAAGAATCCTACCAGCCATCTACCGATGGAATCTTCGAATCGCTTTAACCTTTCACCAAGTGAAACCACTCAAGGCTGCACCTACAACTCTCTCCCTGGATTTTACAAAGGTGAAGAGGTGTCTTTAACCGATTTAGACTGACCTATTGGTACTACCTAGAGTCGGGTGCCGAGGAGATCACTGGTACTAACTTTACACTCTAAACAGCCGGACGTCGATTGCTGCTATGGAATGATTCTGCTAGAACCACGGGCTTCATCAATCGTTCGCAGCCTTCCCGAGTTCCACTTCCGGCCTCTAAACACCCTTTGTGTTTAAGGGAGAATGCACTATGAAGGGATTGAACTGTTGGTTGGGGTATTGAGTAGGTTGAAGTCGAAGAAGATGTCGCCAGTAGTAACTTCGTGTTTTCTTCAATCTTTTATCCAATCGGCCTTGGAAACTGCTGGTTCTAAGATAGAAATTTTAGCCACGCTGGTTGAGGACGAGTAGAGAGACAATTCCCACATGGGGAGAGGAAAGAGACGGAAACCATACTTCACAATTTCATTTCTTTAAAAAGCATAAAGCTTTACATTGTCTCATTTCTAAAGCCTAAACTGAGATGTTGCAAACATTAAAAGCAAATCAGTCCTAAGGAACATGTGCAAAAGCAACTTGAACATAAGTAAATAGGCGCCGGTGATGATTCGTTGCGCCCGCTCTGAGAGTTCTTAGACTTGTAGGCCCAAGGGTAACACGCCTGAGTTACGCCCAGGCTCTTTGTCTTATGTTGGTCCATAGTCTCTAGGTAACAGTTCTATGGAGGCCTTCTGCTGCTGAAATATTCGTCTTGGCCATTTACTATAGACTAGCGTTATGACTCCAGTCTTTCTTTCTTCATCGAATTCTAGATAGTTGTGCTTCGGATTTGGGCTATAATCTCATGGTAATAACCCGAGCAGTGACTGTTACTTTGAGCATGGATCGGCCTTCTTGGGTTGCTTCTATAACTCATTCATTTTGCCTCTGTCGTGGCCTGCCATAACCCTGCACCTGTGCGGGACTCATGCTGGCTCAACTGTGCCAACAATTGCCCCTTGTCATTTTCTTGTGTTATGAGGCCTGGTGTCTGCCTTGGACCGTAATCCCTTGGCAACTGTTCAAGGAGTGCCTTTCAAAATTGCAGTTGATGGTCGTGGCCCTCTTGGTGCTCTCTTAATGTCTCTTGTTTTCCTTGGTCATGATCCTACCACATTCGTTTACCTGTTTGGACCTCACGCTGCTCGACAAGTGGTAACCGAAGGCCTATGTCGACTGCCTTATCCATCCACGCTTCCACTGTGTTTGTTTTTCTCATTCTACAGGTTAAGAACGAATACTCATGATGCTCAATATGTGCCTCTTCGTTTATAGGAGGTGGATGAAATTCTATTTTGGAGTCCTCTTGTGCCGACAGGGGCCCTTTTCAAGGTCCCGAAAAGTGCCTCCTTTTTCAGTTGTACTAAATTAAGCTCTTGGCCTCTCCTTTTGGTGCGACCTCTGAGAAGTGTGAGTGGGATAGGCCACCCTCCTTAGGATCTTCCTTAGTAGGGGGAGGGAGGTGTTGTGGTAAGATTTCTTTCCTGAAGAGTGTTGGCCCTTCTTTGATGACTGCCTCGTGGCTTGGTTCGACTTGGTCTTTGGATCCCAAGTCATTGCCTTTGTACCATTCATGCTCTTCTAGCTCAGGGGGGTTTCTTCTTCTTTGGTTGCCCAATGTGTGACCTTTCGGATATGGTGTAGGGCTGTCAACACATAGGAAATATTCTGTTTCCTATTTAACTCTCTTCTCCACAGGTTGGCCCTCGATTGACATTGTCCCTTTAGGTGACTCAATTGTTATTATGCGGCCATCCTCCTTAAGTTCTACCTTGCTTTGTGGGGTGGTGGCCTGTGAAAGCAAGTGGGTTTCATTTTCTGCTACTGGACCCATCCTGGACTCTGTGGGGCCTTTCTGAACAAGTACGTGTGGCCTATAGATTTTGGTTTGCTTGGTTAGAACAAGCTGCTCGTTCTTATCAATCATGCCGAGTGGCCTGTTGTGGTCAATAACTGGACTCAAGTGTGGACCCTTGCAAGTCGGTAAGACATCTGATTTGGGCCCCTTATGCATCTCCCTCTTTCGGTCCTCTATACCATGGTTGTCGAATGCACAAATCTGGAGTGCTTCTCCCAATCAGTCATGTGTTAGTGCTATGCCCCCATTTGGAAGTATGCTCTCAAGAGGTTCTTGTTGGGCACTCGGTAAAGCTGTATTTGGATTGGCTAGTTTTGCCGAAATCTGCTTGGCACAGCCAGTTGCTTTAACTGTAGGAGTCACCTCTTGTGTCGGTTTCTTTGGGCACTCAATATCAGTGATGATCTTCTTGTTCTCATAGCCTTGTGTACAATTCTTTGAACTCTCTTTCTCTTCTGGCTGAGAACGCTTCTTGCTACTTGGGTTCTCCGTGGCTCGAGCTTCACCATTAAAGCTCCTCTTCTTATACACTTGACCCTCAGGTGGGAAAGGAATGATCAGCCACTTAGTGACTACTTTACTTGACGTTTTGGGAAGGCACACATTGCCTCCCTCAAGCAATAGACTTGGTGGACTACCCAATATTCCTGCCTTTGATTTCGTTTGGGTAGGGCCTTCATTCATTCTTGAAGTTTTCTTCCCGGTGTAGGCCTGCCAATAAAATTTGGAGTTACCCATCTTTCGTGGCTGAGACTCCATCGCTGCTTGCTTGTTGTTGCCATTCGGAGATGTATGCATGGTTTTTGAATCCTTGGTTGGCTTAGGCCGGCTGATAGCCTCTGAGACTTGCCGAACTTCATTGGGCCTTTGAAGAGTTTTCAGATCTTTGTCTAGAGTTGGGCAATTTGGTGACTGTCCACCCTAGAGTTGGGCACTTTTTTGGGACACTGTTCCAATCTTGCTCATAGGCTGAAGTGTTACTCACTTGGGCTTGGAGTGGTGTTTGTTCCATTGTTCTCACCCAAGTGTTTCCAGAGCTCAAATAGTGGGATTCTTCGGATTGCCCCTCCGTGGACCATTCGCTATAGTCTTCATCCCAGTCTTCAACATGCTCTCCTCTTGATTTCTCATAGGATCGACTCGCGGAATATTGATCACTCCCATAATATTGGCTCTCCTTGTCTTGACCTTCACTTGATGGATAATAGTTTCATGGTTGTGGTCATACTCCTCCTCAAAATAATTTTCCCCACTTGGGCCATAGGCTTCATTAGCAGAGTATTTCTCATACTCATTGTAGGATTCTTCTCCAATCGTGTTGCAGCCATAAGAAGATTCAATTTCTATCTCACTGTCATCCAAGTCCAACATTCTCAACGCTTAAGGCCTGCTGTCACAGAACTAGATGCAGGGAGTTCACTAGAAAACAAGTGTTGTCACCGACCAGATTTTAAAAAATCATGAAACTTGGTGGAAAAATACTAATCACATCAACGAATCCAGCACCACCAAAATTAGCTTTTAACTCAGCTTCCTCGAAAATCATGCCGCAGAGAAAGTCACATCTGGCCTGGGTCGCCCAGTCGGTCACCTGTTCTTCAACCACGCAAGAAACTCTCTAGCGATAGGATTTCACTCAAAAATTGATATCTCTCCAACCGTAACTCCAAAAATTTTGAAATTTGGACAAGAGATTCCTCACATTTATGTGCTTCCAATGAGCCTATGCTTGACCTTTTCTGGCTTCTGGAACTGATGACACCGGCCACCAGAATCTGGCATAGATTTTGGTTTTACAGAAACTGTAAATGGTAGGCTGAAAACGAGGAGATTTGATTTTTGTTGTGCCAAACGAACTCTGTTTCACTTCAAATTTGGTCAGGACATGTGCCGCAAAGTCCGTTCACAGATCACCAGAAAATTGCTGGAATTCTTTGTCTGATCGGGCTGGACTGTTCACACACACAGGAGTGCCGCAACTCCAAAAACAGCAAGGCTTCTATCGGCTCCTAATCTACTGAAACAACTAAAACGCTTTGCTGCTAACTCTACTACAAGCTACTGAAAACAACAAATACTTGGTGAGAGCTGAATATGAAGACTCTTGAAAACCGCTGCCATTCTGTCTGAACTTCAAATTCTATAGCCACCGAGACTACTACAAACTGAAATGTGAAAAATCCTACAGAAATTCAAAGATCTACCAAAAGAAGTCTGTTGGAAATTGAACTAGAACACGCTACAAATCTACCGACTGCTACCCAAGACGGCTCTGATACCAATTGTTAGGACCCGGACCCAGCGTCGACGAAGAGCTCCGCCAGATGCCGATCCTTCCCCAAGATCTCTTATGTCAGCCGTTTGACAAAACAAAAAACAAATGTCTTTACAATAAGATGGCCGACTGGACAGAAAGCCCTGGCCTCAAAATTCCCTAGGACCGTGATTACAAGTGAGATTAGCCCGCCCAAAGGCTTGAACCTACTACAATTGGCTACATAGTTGTGAGGCTTGTACAAGTGCATGCGATACAGAAAAGCTCTCATCCCGCTCAACAAACCATTCAGACCATTCACATTCATTCAATTCTATCATTCATTCCTAAGGTCGGCAAAACCATGCCCCACTTACAGCTGGTCAAGTGCTCCCGCGGCCATGTCCTTTGCTCGTGAGCCTCAGAGGGACTGCCGACGGATGCTAAGGCAAAAATTTTGTTTGAAAAAGCAAATTAACACCCAATCCCTCGCAACTATAGGGGGTTAAAAGTTTTACCGGGCCAAGAAGCACGGAATTGCTCGGCCCGCCGGGCCGAGGTCGCCTTGGAGTGCCTCCAGATCTGGCTGATGTCGTCGTCTTCAAGTTGCAGCACTGTTGATCACTTGGGGGAAGTTGACCGCCTTGATGATGCATCGCCTAGATGTTGATCATAAACAGCCTTCTCGAGCCAATGATCACAATGTTTGAACACATACGGAAGCTGGATCTTCAACTATTGAACGCCTGGCTGATAGCGGGAAGCTTGGTCTAGAGGTTGGAGGATTTGACCTAACTAAGGGGGTTCGTGGTAAGTGGTGGAGCTTGGTTGTAAGATGGAGTGAGTTTGGTGTGATGTTAGGTGGGTTCAAACCTGGTAGGTAGTGGGTTTGGTTAGAACTAGGATCAAGATGAACTAAAGTGGTTGTAGACTTAAGACTAGGATCGGTTGTGCTTAGTGAATGCCAAGAGCTTGTTGCGGAAGGCGAGGTGAGTAGGGTGGATTTCGTGACAATGATGGGGGAGTAATGGAGATGGGTTATTGAGAGTGAGGCTAATAATGTGGAGTGATGAGGTAGTGGCTATGGAGTTAAGTTCCTGAGGAGTGGGACACTTAAGAGGGTATTCGGTTATTGTTTGGGGAAAGTGAAGTGTCATACGAGAGGGTATAGGAGTTATGTGTGAGTGGGGCTAGTTAATGAAGGATTGGGAGGAATTATGTTGGGCTAATGATGAAGGGGCTAGGTGGCGAGCTCAATCAATCTAACATATAATTAATGAAATTATCATCCATGGGCAATCTGGGAATGGATGAAAAACTGCTGAAGCCGTTCAGTAGTTGCATGATGGATGCCAAGAAGAGTGCAGTGGTGGCTTGACCAACCGCACAAACTTGAATTTTTGGCTGTGGTTCTATCTCAGCTATCGCTTTTCCAATCAAGCTATAATTTGTCATAGAAGAAGCTCTCTCCTGGGCGATGCTATTCGTTTATCCAATTGATTGAAATTTGTTAACGATTGCCAAGCCGAGAGATACCTGAACTTTGCAGCTAGTCGGCTGATTAGGTTTTATCTCTGATGCTCAGCACCAATTCCAGGGTTACGTTTGAATTTAATGGTGCCTACGGTGACAAGTTCTTCACGCTGATCAACCAAGGAGATTGAAGAGGTGTCTTTAACTGATTTAGACTGACCTATTGGTACTACCTAGAGTCGGGTGCCGAGGAGATCACCGGTACTAACTTTACACTCTAAACAGCCGGACGTCGATTGCTACTATGGAATGATTCTGCTAGAACAACGGGCTTCATCAATCGTTCGCAGCCTTCTTGAGTCCCACTTCCGGCCTCTAAACGCCCTTTGTGTTTAAGGGAGGATGCACCATGAAGGGTTTGAACTGTTGGTCGGGTATTGCATAGGTTGAAGTCGAATAAGATGCCACCTGTAGTAACTTCGTGTTTTCTTCAATCTTTTATCCAATCGGCCTTGGAAACTGCTGGTTGTAAGATAGAAATTCGAGCCACGCTGGTTAAGGACGAGTGGAGAGACAATTCCCATGCAGGGAGAGGAGAAAGACGGAAACCAAACTTCACAATTTTATTTCTTCAAATAGCATAAAGTTTTACACTGGTGAAGGATAGTAAGATTGCATGGAATGCTATTATTTCGTGATCCACATTTTACCTCTAGGTTTTGGGGGAAATTGCAAAAGGCATTGGGTATCAAGCTTAAGCTGAGCACAACATTCCACCCCCAAACTGATGGGCAATCTATGAGGACCATTCTGACCTTAAAGGACATGTTACGTGTTTGTATTTTAGACTGGAGGGGAGAATGAGATAAACATGTCAAATTGGTAGAGTTCGCATATAATAACAGTTATCACTCGAGTATCGGGATGACACCTTTTGAGGCCTTGTATGAAAGGCCATGCAAATCGCCAACTTGTTGGATCAAATTGGGCAATGGTAGGATCGAAAACCCTTTGGTTTTGTAGCATTACACTGACCAAGTATAATTGATAAGGAAAAGGTTATTCATAGCTCAGAGTAGATGGAAGAGTTATGCTGACATTTGACGCAAAGATTTGGCTTTTAAGGTTAGTGATCGTGTGTTTTTGAAGATTTCACCTATTGAATACATTTTTTGATTTGACATTAAAGAAAATTTGAGCACAAAGTTCATTGGCCCTTTTGAGATATTAGAGAAGGCCAATAAGGTGGCGTCCAAATTGGCATTACCACCTAATTTAAGTCATTCATGACGTTTTCTATGTTTTCATGCTTCGAAAGTATGTACCGGCCCTATAGTGCTTGACTTTCAAGGTATCCAAGTGCAAGATGATTTGATGATGGAAGAAATACTTATTAGAATTGTGGATCAAAGAGAGCAAGTGGTTTGCACTAAGAGAATTCTTTCAGTGAAAATGGAATGGCAACACCATGGGTTGAAGGAAGCACATAGGAACTCAAGGTTGATATGCACAATAAGTATCCACGCTTGTTATCTCATTGAGGTATGATCTAAATTTGAAGGATGAAATTTTATTTAAGGTGAGTAGGATGTAATGCTTTTCGTTTTGGGTAGGACGAACTGAATAGGGTCCGAACCCAGACTCGATCTCCATGCGTGAAGAGGAAACCCGACCTGGCTTCTTTATCCTCATCTTCCTCTTTGTCGCTCTTTTATCTCACAGGTGTGAAATAGGACAGCGACGAAGGTGAACGACGGCGGTGTGTAGGTAAGCCCATTGGTCTATCTCTTTGTCTCTTCTTTCTTCTTCTTCCCCCTTTCATTGTTTTCTGTTGTTTCCCCTCTGTCCCGAGCGTTCACTGGTCAATCCCTCTCTCTCCCACAAGCTCTCATTCCCTTGTTCATTTCCCTCACATCCTCTCTGCTCATGTCCCCTCTCTTGCACTCTACCCCTTCTGTGTCACCCTCTCATTCCTCTCTGCCCACACTTTCTCTCTATCGCCAGCTTCTATCACTCGCAACCTTTTCTCATTCTCATTGTCACTCTCGTTATTCCTTTGCATTCTCCCCAATCGAGCACTCACTCTCTCAACACTCTCCCTCTCGCTTGTCTCTTTTTCCCAACGCCCGATTGTTGGCTCCCCCTAACCGTGCGTGAGTCTCCTTCAGCCGAACCGATTCTTATAGTCAAATGCCTTCTTCTAACAGCAGACCCTTCTGCCAAACCTCACCCTATTTATTGTTGTTTCATCGGTTCAGCTTAAGGATGCATTTTTTCCCTCATACCAGTGAATTGAAGGTGTGGGTAGCGACGACATTTTGTGATTTTAGCCATTTGGAGATCAATCGAGCATTTGAGGTGGCTGTCGAGAGCATTACAACAGTTTGGATTCTAAGAGTGGGTGAGCGAGGCCTAATCGAGCTTAAATTGTCTAATATTTTCTGTTAATGCATGTATAATTATTAATTGAACATGATAGGCTTAAGATTTGACAATTGATAATGCATGTTAGCGATATTACTATTTTGGGGAAAGTCCAGGACTATTTTGAGAAGGACAAGGATCAATGTGTATAATTATATTTCGAGCATGATGGATTAATATTCAAAGCGATTAAGTAACATGGTAGAGACTTGATGTAGTTGAGAAGATTTAGAACTACTTTAGCAAACTTATGGTGTATGCTATACATATCGTGTTGGTTGTTGGGAAAGAGTGTGTATGTTGGCAAGATGCCTCAACTAAGACAACAAGTGAGAAACATATTAGTGATTGGTTGAATCGAAAGCTTGGAGCTTAAAATTTGGCCACAAACCTCAAAGAGTTGGGAAGAAACATATTGGAGGCTTTTTGGGCCAATACTACCTGTTGACACCCTCCTAAGGTGATGACCTACGCTTCAATGATTCTATTTCATACTTGTATAGATTGTAAAGAAAAAGTGAATAAAGAATTTATCGTTTGATTATCTTTGCAGGTATGCTGGACACATCAAGTATACCTTGAGCGACACAATTCGAAACTCAAGGTGTTTTGGGTAATTTTGGCAATGCGCGATAGGTATGGCGGCATTCCAGGTAAATCCCTGCCTGGGGCCAACTTTAGAATGTGTGTCATTTATGATCATTGAATCATTTGCTTGTGTAGTGAATGAATGAATGCATGCATGTATTGAATGATGATGTGGTTGGTTTTGTTTTTGAAATTACTAAGCAATTGCATATGCATGTTAATAATGATACCTATTTAGGATAGATGAGGTGGAGTATCGAGTCAAGTTTTTCCTTGACCCTGATTGTGTATTGAAAGATGTGATTGATGTGAATGTTGTATAAGTTTCTAATGCACTGCTGTGGGCATGATGTAAATGAATGAAACTGAAAGGTAGTTGTGTCCATAATGTTATGACGACTAGCTAAGAATGTTGACTATATGTGTAGCCTTCGTGTAGAGGCGTTTGGAGCTACGGGTGCACTCGTGAAGTGAACCAATCTCAAGTGCTAGCTGGTCATATTGTGAATGTGCTATCAAAATGGTAAGTAAGAAAAATTAATAGATGTGAGGTCAGAGGGTTGTAGCGATGTGTTTGGAAGATGTCTCGCCTTCGCCACTGGTCTCACTTGCTCGGAATGAAGGCAATGCAAGGCCCCATAATATCGTTGTGTGATGTGCTTGGAGCATTGGGCTTCTGCCTTCTCAACCTGGGTGTCCTAGGGAAGGCTGAGTAACTCTCCTTGGCACACATCTATGGATGAGTGCTCTACCGCTGCAGCGTGAATGGATCTGTATCATTTCGGGCCACCATGGGCTTCCAAAACAAGTCATGTGACTGCATGCTCCTATCATGAAATGATAGTGTTTTGTTATTGTATTTGTTACATTTTATATTTGAGCCATTACCTTAGAGGGTTAGGGTTTTATCTGGTGTATTGCCATACTGCGAAGGCAAAACCTTCTGTGGTTTTCTTACTCGGGAGATTTTGGGTCTACTATAGTGCCGACACGTCATGTTTTGGTCTTATTGAGGTCTTGTTTTTGTAAAGCATCAATGTTGTGGTTTTGGAGCATTTTTGTCATATGTGTTTTTGATAAATGTGAAGTAATTTTGTATGAATGAAATTTATTACATAATAGAAAGTTTGCCCCATTGTCTTCGATATGCATAGCTCCTTACTTTTGAATTGTTGTGTCGTCGCATCTCGGCGTTTTATGTTTTAACAAAAGAAAATTATTTGAGGGTTGTTGGGGTGTGACAAATATCGATATCCAAATGAGTATGCCAGTTAAGGCCAAAGAAAATAGCGTCTCCACACATAAAACTTTACCTTTTTGTATGTCTATCTTCACATTACAGTGATAGGTAATAATACCCTTGTCGCTTTGAAAACAAAGCAAGCCACAAATTCAAACAAGATTCTACCAAAGTTAAAACACTGCTGGGGTCCAAATCATTCAAAAATTAATTTCAACAATTTAAGTGTTAAAATGAATTCTTCTCCGCTTTATTATTTCCTTATTCATTTCTCACAAATGAACAATTTACACTTGTTTCAGCTGCCCCTTTCTTAATTAGCATAAAATGAGAGTTAGCATAAAATAATTTTCTGAAAATATCAGGAACATGAAAAACCTACTGCAAGCAATTTTTTTCTTTTTTGGAAAACGGATAGAGAACTGCTTTTAGTAATTTCATAGAAATATAATCCTGCTGAAAATATTTGGAATAGTTCAACACTATTTCATAAAATTCATAGAACATCATGGACAATAGCGCAATTTTGAACTTTGGATATGCATACCTCTTTGTCGACTTCCTTTTTCATTTCTTTTCATTTTCTCTCTCCCCAACACCTTCTTCTTAGGGAACTCTGCCCTTTCCACTGAAGAGTGCCAATTTTTTATGAATGGCTGGTTCGAGGATGTTGAATGCTAATGGTGGAGTACATTCACTTCCAGTACCCACAGAGTTGATGTTCTTGGGTTGAAGACAAAAGTTTATGAGCAAAACTTCTGGCAGAAAACTGTAGTGGCTAAGAGAAGATGTGTCTCTCAAGGTTTGTCTTCATCCTGAGCTAAGATAAGACATAAACAAGATCCGACTCAAGGATGATGGTTTTCTTCCTCCCTTTCTCTATGTCGCTGCTTTCTGGTGACGATGTCAAACAGACAAGGGTGAACAATGGCTTTCTCCGGTGAACAAAATGGACCATATTCAAGCCTAGAAGTTTCGGGTGTCAAGAGTTCTGTCAATCAAATCCAACCTCTGCAGGTTTTTTTACCACATAATCAGAGGAGATTAGGTCCACACAAAGATCTGGCCATCAGGGGTTATTTTTCTTCTGAGTGAAAACTGATAATAGAAACCCTTCGACAAATACTTCCCTATGATTTCAGCTATGAATGTTTTTTTTAGAAGACGATCTTTATCCATTTTCCAAGCACAGTATACACAGTGGTCTGCCACTATGTTGGTTTGCTCATCGTCCATCTTACGCTTCTCGTTCTACAGTAGTGCTGGAAACCCCAAAAAGCCTGGCCATAGGTAAAGTGGCCATTTCTGTTATTTTCTTCCTCTCTTTTTCTTTGGTTTCCCACAGTAGCTGCTGCTTAGGTGCTGGTTTTTAGTGACTAAGAAGATGGCTGGGGCAGAATGGCACTTGCAGGTTACATCATTTGTCCTCAGGGGTTCTTTTTCCTCCTGAGCAAGATGTTACTTTCTTTGTTGGATGATACAAATGGTACACAAAAATAACAACAAATCCAGGGGTAAACCTGTGACTTCAAGGGCTGGGAATCCCTGGAGCATCCTAGAAGGGGGAGGAGGTTCCAGCAACAAGGTTAATTAGATCCAATGTTGGGTTCTGTATTCTTCCTTTTTTCGAAAAATCTTTCCCACTCTCCCTAGTTGTTTCTAATTCTTCTCTTTTTTTCCCGTTGATTTTCACATACATAATTCAAAAAACAGCTGAATTTACAGAAAGAAGGAAAAGAACAGCATGGCATGGTGGCAGACATAGGCAGAGAAACAAACAAAATGGTAAAAAACCATTGCATCAGAAAATCAAAGTTCTGCATCCCTTTGGTTTCTTTCTGATTATTTATTATTATAAACCAGGTCCTAAGTGATGAAACTATATAGAGCATGTGCATGTGCTTCCTTAAAATCGTATAAGCAGTCTAACATGTCAAAAGAATATCCAGCAGAGAGTAACCTTTAATCTAATTTATAGACCAATTACATCATGGCACATGTAAGCATGCAAATGATCCATGCTTAACTTTAGTCTGGTAATACCTACACATCCCGCTTGAATGTCTCATCATTAATACCTATTTTGTTTCTATTATTACCCTAAATTTTTCCAAATTATTTTTGCCCAAACGAAATTCTCAGTTATTGGGATTTAAATTTTTAGACCTCAAGCCAAATCCTAGACCCAAAACAAATTCGCAACTATTCGATCCAAAATGAATCTCTAAACCCTTCCATGAACCCAAACACAAAATACAAATTCAAAAGCCAACTTTAGACGCGAGATTCAAATCCAAAATCTAACTCTAGGATTCAAATTCGATCCAAAGCCTAAGTTTAGATCCAAATCAAGAATTTGAAGCTCAAAATACAAAATCAAGATCAAAACAACAAAATTTGATGCTAGCAAGTGCCGCACGCACACACACAACCCTTGCATTTGTTTTATGTCTCGTCCTTACAGCAAAAATTAGTTTGAGCTTAAACCATTCAGTAGAATGTCGGTGACCAATTGAACCCAATCCAGATCGAAAATGAGCCTGGTATCATTCAAAACAGAGTTGACTCTGTTTGCAACAAAAACCATTTTTACCCCTTTTAAGTATATTTTTTAAATATGATTTTTACATTTTTTTATTATTCTAAGAACAAGGAGGTTAGGTAGGTGAAATCTGCCCCTTATTAGTCCAGACAAGACAATAAGGGGGGCATTTTGCCTCCTTTGTGAAGAATCGCCACGGCATAGGCCCTATTCTTAGTCATAAACCTCCTCTTAAGGGGGCGTTTTGGCCACAACCGAAAGGGGTATTTATAGGGCTAATGGCTAATCCCACTTGGTCAAAACATATTTTTAAAAAATTATAAAATTAATTAAAAAATACTTGGAATTCACATGAAAATCTAGTTAAATTAAAAAAAGTTTAAATTTTAAGATTTAGCTCAAAAACTCCCTATAAATACTCCCACAATCTTCCCTCTTGGGCATGAGCGCTAACTCTTGCGGAACCTCTAGTGCTTTAAATCTAGGGTTTTCCATTTCTCTCTTCTTCTTCTTCTCTAACCTTGGAAGCAAGCTTATACAAGTTGCAACTCTTCAAAGGAGCACAAGAAGATCTTTTGGACAAATATCTTCATCATATTGGAGATTTGTCCAATACAGCCTTAGGATCATCATCACAAGTATATTAGAGGTATGTAGTCATTCCTTTGTTTTCATTTATTCATTTCCTCTTGCCACCTCCCCATGGCTGTGCAAGAAAGCTCTAAAGATTTCTTATCCAAAGTAGAGAGCTACTCTCAAGTGCATCAGGAGTATGAACAAGGCGAAATAAATTTCGTTTCTTCATTTATTCCAAAAAATATGCTTGTTTTGTCATTTTATTCATAGTTTCTGCTTTGAGATGATCTCTATGTGTGACAGATTAATTTTCCTTAATTAATGGGCAAATGCACGGCGAGAATGACGATTCAGTTTAAGATTTTTCTTCATTATTATGTTGATTTTGAGGTTGGGATTTGTCCAACCCAGTAAAGCCCTTCACGAATACGTACATGAATGCATCTGCATATCATTCTCACATTTAGTTTCACTCTTAATCACCTGATTAGGAACCCCAATCAGTGTTTTATTATGTTTCTCTTTATTTCATGTGTGTTTGATTTTATTTCATAGCCAATGGTGGGAGAAGTAGATTTTCTTGTAATAAACAAAATGATTATGGTTTTATATTCATGTATAAAAATATTTATAATCAAGTTTCCCAAAAGATTTTTGAAAGCAAGAACCATATTTAATGAGGCTTTGAAGACTTAGCGTAAACTCTTGCAAGAGTCCAAATTCATGTCCGGCCTATATAAAAAGTCAGATATTTTCAAGTTTTTTTTTTTATTTCAACTATCATAAAGGCACATACTTATAAATACGACGACTATTTAAGACTATCATTGTTATGTGTAACCCTCATGTGGAGGCTATTGGAGGTGTGGGTGCACTCGTGAAGTGAACAAACCTTATGAGCTAGCCAGTCATTTTGTGAATGTATAATTAGAATGATAAGAATGAAAGAATAAGAGATGAGAGGCCAGTGGGATGTGGCTATGTGTTTGGGAGTTGTCCCGCCTTCGTTACTGGTCTCGCCTGTTCAGAGCGTAGGCGGTGCAAGGCCCCAGGGTACTGTAGTGTGATGTGCTTGGAGCGTTGGGCTCCTGCCTTCCCACCTGGGTGTCCTAGGGAAGGTTGAGTATCTCTCTTTGAAATTCACACACCCAGGGATGAGTGCTCTACCGCTACAGTGCTTAAATGGATCCATACTGTTCTGGGCCACCCGCGGTGTGCACTTGCTGGTGTTTGCACCCACAGGAACTGTTAATTCACTAAAGTTAATGAAAATGAAAAGTATACGAATGAAATATATGGAAATAAAGTGTGAATGAGAATGATGCGTTATTTTTTAATTGCAAGTGGCTATTGAGTGTGATATTGTGGCCTTTGCATGTTGTGGTATATATGAGTGGCTTCTTGACAAGTTATGCGACTATGTGTCTTACCACAACATGATAGTAAATTGTTTTATAGATAAAGTAAATGAGAAGAATGTGATTGTGAATGTGAATGAAATGAATGAGAATGATGTGTTTATGCATGCCTTGCATGTGAATTGAAATTGTGTTATCGTGGCCATTGACTGGCCTTTACATGTCATGGTATATGTGAGGGGCCTTCTTGTCAAATCATGTGACTATCTCCTGTCATGACATGATGATGATTTGCTTTTATAATTATGATTATCTCATATTTGAGTCGCACTTAAGAGGGTCACGGATTTTCCTAGCTTGTTGCCATACTGCGAAGGCTAAAGCTTCAGTTGTTTTTCTATTTCAGGTTTTGGCAGACCCGAAGTAGCAGGTTGATGAGATGGCTCTACTCAGATTCTACTAGGGAGGTTTTGGGTCTTTTGTTGTACCGGCACATTGTGTTTTGGGTTATATTGATGTCTTGTTTCTGTTAGGCATCAATCATACAGTTTGGGGCATTTTTTGTCATACACATTGATGTAATTTTGTATGAATTGAAATTATTATATAAATAAAACTTTGCCCCATTGTTTCTAATGGCATGGCTCCCTCCTTTTTGAATTGTTGTGTAGTCACACCTCAATGTTTTTTGTTTAGCAAGATTTTTTGTTTGAGGGTCAAAAGGTTGGGGTGTGACGGTTTTGGTATCACAGCTATGGCAAACCCCACTATGGATGTGAGTTAAAGCCTATCTGTGAAGCCATGTTGCCCAGGTACGCGTTTACTTCATTGAACTTCTATTGTAGTTTTGATCTTTCAGTAAAGTATATGTACAGAAGATGATTGTTGTTTTGAGTGATTGATGTTTTTAAACATTATGGTGATGACGTTTGTGATTTGATTTAAAAGATTGGTCGTAGACCTTGTTTGAGAATGAGGGTTCTTGTGTGTACAGTTGGAGTACCAATGTAGGGGTAAAAAGCGAGCTCGGTCGGCTACAGAGGCACAAGGAGAGCCAAGTACAGCCCATTCTGATGTGCATACCCCATTGGATGATAGTACGCCCAGACTAGTGTGGGTGGCTAGACCCCACCAAGGCAGACTATACTGCTGACAATGTTGTAAACACTGACCTCCCTTGTACAGTCGATGGTTAGTAATTAGAGGAGCAATGCATCTCCTACTGGAGACACCACCACACCACGTAAGGAGAAAGCAACAGTAGTGTCATTCAAACAGTTTATGTCAATGCAGTCGCCTGTCTTTATTAGAAATAATAGTCCACACAAGGCAAACGAATGGATTGAAGAAGTTGAACGCATCTTTGAGCTTCTGAAGATGTCGGAAGGAGACAAAGTGAATTATGGCTCTTATCTGTTGTAAGGTGATGCCAAACGGTGGACGTGGACATCCATCAACATCACTTACTTACACAACTAGTGATCATAAGTCTCAATAGATTTGATGTGATTTTGGGGCATGGATTGGCTATATGCACATTATACCAATATAGATTGCAAGAAGAAGTAGATACAGTTGTTGACTCATGAGATGCAACCTGTGGAATTTCATGCTCGTAAAGCCAGTCGAATCGATAAGATATTGGTGTCTACACAAAAGAGTAAATGATTGTTAGAAAATGGGAGTATTGTATTTTTGGTCAATGTGTTGACTAGTGAGACTGAGCCGGTGAGGTTACAGGATGTTGCCGTTGTGAGTGAGTACACCAATGTGTTTCCTGAAGAGCTATCGAGTTTGCCTCCAACGTGGGAAGTGGAATTCATTTGTTACCAGGGACAACTCTCATTTCTAAGGCACCATACCGTATGACACCGGCAGAGTTAGAAGAATTGAAGAAGCAATTGCAAAAGCTCTTAGATAAGGGCTCCATTTGACCTAGTGTGCCACCGTGGGGAGCACATGTGTTGTTTGTTAAGAAGAAAGATGGAACCATGCGCTTGTGTATATCACCGCATGTTGAATCAAGTCACCATCAAGAATAAGTATCTGCTTCCAAGAATTGAAGACTTGTTTGATCAACTTAAGAATGCAAAGGTATTCTCCAAGATCGATCTGAGCACAGGGTATCATCAACTCTAGATACGGGGGGAAGATGTTACTAAGACTCCTTTTTGAACTAGATATGAGCATTATGAATTCAAGGTCAGGGTTGACCAATGTTCTCAACATTTATGGACCTCATGAATCGAATTCTTCAAGACAACTTGGATCAATTTGTTATTGTTTTGTTGATGATATTTTGATGTACTAATTTGGGTCTTTTGCGCAAGCATAAGCTATACGCCAAATACTCAAAATGTAAATTTTGGCTAGAGAACGTGAACTTTCTTGGCCATGTAATCGCGAACAATGAAATTTCTGTCAATCCGGCTAAGGTGTCGGCTGTACAGGACTCGAAGACGCCATGCAGTGTAATTGATGTTAGAAGCCTTTTGGGTTTGGTAGGATACTATCGCAGGTTTATACAGGACTTTTCGAAAATAGCTACGCCCATGACTAAGCTATTGAGAAAAGAAGTGACGTTTGTTTGGAATGAAGAGCGCGAAAAGAGTTTCCAAACTTTGAAGGACAAGCTTACCACCGCCCCTATTCTGACGCTTCCATCGGGTCATTCTGGATTTGTGGTGTACACCGATGCATCGGGAATCGGTTACGCTTGTGTATTGATGCAACATAGTCGTGTAGTGGCTTATGCATCAAAACAGTTGAAGGCACATGATCAACATTATCTCACTCATGATTTGGAGTTGGTAGCAGTTGTGTTCGCATTGAAAATGTGGAGATACTATCTTTATGGGGCAATTTTGAAGTGTTTATAGACCACAAGTCATTAAAGTACATATTCTCTCAAAATGATCTCAACTTGAGGCAAAGAAGATGGATTGAATACTTAAAGGATTATGATTTCACAATATCATATCATCCAGGCAAGGCGAATGTGGTGGTGATGCTTTGAGAAGACAGGATAAAACAACGATGTGCAGTATGTTGACTCGTTCTTGGACATTGTTGCAAGATGTGATAGCATGACAGCCTTACCTTTGTGGTAAGAACAAAGCAACAATGACGGCCTTGATACGACATCTTCGGTTGGAAGAGCTTATGTTGAAGCAAAAGGAAGATCCCGATTTTGCGAAGAACATGGAAGAATGTAAGAAGGTAGATTCTCTTTGGCATCAAGATGAAGATGATTCATTGTGGCTTCGACGAAGATTGTGGGTTCCTAGAGATGAAGGGGTAAAGCGCCAGTTGCTTGATGAAGCTCACAAATCTTAGTTTTCTATACACCCTGGCAATGCAATGATGTTTTAGGATATGAAAAGAAATTTTTGGTGGCCTGGAATAAAGCGTGAAATTGCAGAATATGTAGGAAAGTGCTTAGTTTGCCAGCAGGTCAAAGCAGAACATCAACGGCCAGGAGGCTTATTGCAAAGAATTGATATCCCAGTGTAGAAATGGGAAGACATTACAATGGATTTTGTGGTTGGTTTGCCTCATATCAGGAGACAACATGATGCCATATGGATAATTGTTGATCAACTTACTAAGTTCACTCAATTTGTGCTAATCAGGATCAGTCAATCCTTGGAAAGTCTCGCAGAGTTATATGTTGGCGAGATATTGAGATTGTATGGAGTGCCAAAGTCTATTATTATGGATCAAGATCCACGTTTTACCTCTAGGTTTTGGGGGAAATTGCAAAAGACATTGGGTAACAAACTCAAGCTAAGTACAACATTCCACCCTCAAACTGATGGGCAATCTGAAAGGACCATTCAGACCTTAGAGGACATGTTACGTGCATGTGTTTTAGATTGGAAAGGAGAATGAGATAAATATGTGGAATTGACAGAGTTTGCATATAATAACAGTTACCATTCTAGCATCTGGATGACGACTTTTGAGGCCTTGTATGGAAGGCCATGCAGATCGTCAGCTTGTTCGACCAAATTGAGTGACGGAAAGATCGAGAACCCTTTAGTATTGCAACATTACACCGACCAAGTACAATTGATCAGGAAAAAGATGTTGACTACACGGAGTAGAGAGAGAAGGTATTCGGCGTAGAGAGTTGGCTTTTGAGGTTGGTGTTCATGTGTTCTTGAAGATTTCACCTACTAAAGGCGTTTTTCGATTTGGTATAAAAGGAAAGTTGAGCCCGAGGTTCATAGGACCTTTTGAGATATTAGAGAAGATCAGAGAGGTGGCGTGCAAATTCGCACTACCACCTAAATTAAGTCATGTTCATGGTGTTTTCCATGTTTCCATGCTTCGAAAGTAACAACCACCTAAATTGAGTCATGTTCATGGTGTTTTCCATGTTTCCATGCTTTGAAAGTATGTACTAGACCCTACACATGTGATTTATTTTCAAGTGCAAGATGATTTGACGATGAAAGGAAAACCAATTAGAATTGTGGAATGAGAACACTATGAGTTGAAGGAGAGTACATGGGAACTCGAGGAGGGGATGCGAAAGAAGTATCCACACATGTTATTGCATTGAGGTATAATCTAAATTTCGAGGAAAAAACTTTATTTAAGGAGGGTAGGATGTTAACACTCGTTTTATTGCATGTCAGGCTGGAGCGGGTCCTGTCCTGGACCCGCACCCGCTTGCGTGAAGAGCCCGTCGCGTGAGGGGCTCTTTTCTTATGTCTTCTCCCTCGACCTTCCCTCTTCTCCCTCGTCCCGCTGGGTTTCACATAGCGCAGAGAAAAAGAAAGCGGGGGATTGAACAGCGGTGACAGGGATCAACGGTGACGGCGGCGACGTGTAGGTAAGCCTGCCGGTCTCTCACTCTCTCTCTCTCTTCTTTTTCTTCTTCCCCCTTCCGCTGCTTTCCGTCGTTTCCCCCTTTGTGCCGACTGTTCTTGTCGAGCCCCCCCTTTTTCTCTCGTGCTCCTCACTCGCAGCTCTCTCCCCATCTCTTCTCTCTCTCTCTCTCTCGTGCTATCTCCCTTCCTCCACCACTCCCACGCTCCCTTGCCCTCTCTGCTGCATTTCTTCCACCGCCACTCTCTGGTCTCCTCTCTGTCAGTGCCCTCTCTCACTCGTTTTAGCCACCCTCACCGCTACTGTGGGGTTCCTCTTGCGGCAGACTCTTATTTTGACCCCTTTTTCGCTAAATATTACCCTATTTATTTATGTTAGTCGGTTTGCAGCTTGGGGACGTGTTCTTCCCTTATAGCAATGAGGTGAATGCGTTGGTGATGGCGACATTGAGGGATTTTAGCCGTTTGGGGACCTTCGAACTCGTGAGGTGGCTGCCAGGAGGATTGCAACAGTTCGGACTTTTAAATTGGTGTGAGCAAGGCCTAATCGAGCCTATATTGCTGTATATTTTATGTTGGAGTACGTATAATTATTGTTTGAGCATGTTATAATTTAGAATTGATGATTTGGGATGCATGTTAGCGACTTTGCTTTTTGGGGAAAATTGAGGATTATGTTGGAGAAGCGTTGATTCGTGTCTATAATGATCTTTTAAGCTTAAGGTGTTGATTTTCGAAGCTATTTGAAAACATGGTAGAGATTTTGATGTGGGTGAAAAGATTTAGAATCGTTTTAGTGAGCATGTGACACATGCTTTTGTCAGTGGGCATGTTGCAGTGTTAGTTGGAGAAGAATATGTAAGTTGCGTGTATTATTGGGCTGACGCTTCAACTAAAGAAAGCAATTGAAAATGTGTTAGTGATAGTTTGATCAAAGCTTTGAGTTTTGATGTTTGGTCACAACCTCAAAGAGTTGAGAAGATGCCTTTTTGAGGGCTTTGTAGGTCGACACTACCCGTCGACACTCTCTTGAGGCAATGGCATGCCTCAATGATTTTGTTTTTATTTATTTTGGTTGTGGAGTTAAACCAGTAAAGAATTTAGTCATTTACCACTTGTGTATGTTTGCAGGTACACCGGGTGTGTCCAGTAGACCTAGAGCAACTAGACATCAAGCTCGAGGCGTTTTGAAGTGTTTTGTGGATAAGCGGCAGGTATGGCGGCATTCCAGGCAAATCCATGCCTAGGGCCAACTTGTGAATGTCTGTTCCTAGGATCATGGAATCCTAGGATTGTGATGTGATTGAATGATTGGTTTGTGAGTGAATGTATATACATGCAAATAATTTGATATATGATAAGATTTGTTTTGAAAGGCTATTAGAAGCTTGTTTTTAAAATGTTACGCATTCCATGTGCATGCTAGAATTGATAACTGCTTAGGATAGATGAGGTGGAGTATCAAGTCAAGTGTCTCCTCGACCCCAATTGTGCATTAGAAAGCATCCTAGAATGATAACTGCCTAGGACAGCTACGAGCCAATCACGCGTCGAGACTACTCTCCGGGATTTGACTAAGTTTTGACAGATGTGAATAATGTGTTTGATAAGATGTGAGTTTTTATGAATGTGAATGTTGTGATTTGTTGCATATGCATTGCCGCGGGCAATGATGTAAATGAATGAATTGAAGGGTAGTTGTACCCATATTGTTATAACGGCTAGCTAAGACTGATATTGTTATGTGTAGCCCTCGTGTAGAGGCAATTGGAGGTGTGGGTGCACTTGTGAAGTGAACCAACCTTTAAGGTCATTTTGTAAATGTAAAATTATAATGATAAGAATGAATGAATAAGAGATGAGAGGCCAGTGGGATGTGGCTATGTATTTGGGAGTTGTCCCGCCTTCACCACTGGTCTCGTCTGTTCGGAGCGCAGGCTATGCAAGGCCCCACGGTGCTGTTGTGTGAAGTGTTTGGAGTGTTGGACTCACACCTTCCCAACCTGGGTGTCCTAGGGAAGGCTGAGTATCTCTCCTTGGAATTCACACACCCAGGGATGTGTGATCTACCGCTGCAGCGGATGAATGGATCCATATTGTTCTGGGCCACCATGGGGGTTGTCTCTTTGTTGTAGGCCGACCGCAGTGTGCACGTGTCTGTGTTTGCACCCACAGGAACTGTCAATTCACTGAGGTTTATAAAAATGAAAAGTATATGAATGAAATGTATGAGAATGAAGTGTGAATGAGAATGATCCGTTATTTCTGAATTGCACGTGGTTATTAAATGTGATATTGTGGTCTTTGCATGTAGTATACGTGAGGGGCATCTTGACAAGTTATGTGACTGTGTTCCCTACCACAACATGATAGTAAATTGTTTCATAGATAAAATAAATGAGAAGAATGTGATTGTGAATGTGAATGAGAATGATGTGTTTATGCATGCCTTGCATGTGAATTGAAATTGTGTTATTGTGGTCATTGAGTGACCTTTACATGTCGTGGCATATGTGGGGGCCCTTCATGTCAAGTCATGTGACTATGTCCTATCATGACATGATGATGATTTGTTATTATAATTGAGATTATCTCATATTTGACACGTACCTAAGAGGGTTAGGGATTTTCCTGGCTTGTTGCCATACTGCGAAGGCTAAGCCTTCAGTTGTTTTTCTTTTTCAGGTTTTGGCAGACCCGGGGCAGCAGGTTGATTGGCTCTAATCACATCCTACCAGGGAGGTTTTGGGTCTTTTGTAGTGTCGTTGAGTTGTGTTTTGAGTTATATTGATGTCTTGTTTTCGTTAAGCATCAATCATACAGTTTGAGGCATTTTTTGTCATAATTGATGTAATTTTGTATGAATTGAAATTGTTATATAACTGAATGTTTCCCCATTGTTTCTAATGGCATAGCTCCCTCCTTTTTGAATTGTTGTGACACTTCATATGAATGACCATTATTCTCTACATGGTAACACAGCAAATCTTGCTCAAAAGGATAGAAGCATTCATGGTTTATGACATTAGCCACCACACTTGCTACTTGATCATACAGATCTTTGGCAAGATAAGTCAGCATCTCGAACTGGTATCTCCCAACAATGCAATCGTCTGTGCACCACCAAATTGTATGTTGAGTTTGTTGTTCCTGACGCTTCTATAAGTTAGGTAGAGTACATAATACGTGCCTTGAGAACCACCTGGTGCCATCGGCGTCTCTTGAACCTCTTCCTTGCCTGAAAACTCTGCGCCCTTGCCGATTTTGATCTGCCCCATGGAATTGTTTTCATTGCTAAACGGAGGAAAACAGTAAGCAAATTTCTTATCAATAGAAGAGCCAATCTGGTTTACAAGCGAGGGAGGACCACCACCGAGGCCAACAAGGCCAGGAACTTCAAGCAAGGCGGGATTAGGAGCACCTTCATTATGAACGCAACCAAAGACAATTCATGGAAGCTCGATGGTGCTGGCACCATTGTCAAACAAAAGTGTCTCGGTGGCAAGTATCCCTTCTATGAAGGATTTGTCTCCATAAGAATATCTGAATTCGCAAAGTTGATTGATAGTGCAGCCATGGCGGGCCAGTTCCTTGCAAGCGTTCGCAGAGCAGCTCTGGCTCTTGTAGGTGGACGACTGAAATGGATCAAATATTGATGTTTGGCCAGACAAGGAGTCACAAGGGCGGCACGTCGTCCATATGAGGTCGCTACCAGTGTCGAGGGTGGCCCAATGCTGGTGGTTTTGGCAAACCGTGAAGCGATGCAGCGGGAGCACAACATGGAGTGCAAAGCCGCCTTATTGGCTCGTTGAGCTATAGTGAATGAGGGGTCATAGAGAGGAGAGAGTGATGAGTCTCGATGAATGAGGCCTATGGAGAAGCCGAGACGTTTGGAAGCGAAGATGCTGGCAGGGTTAGGCAGCACTGCAAGTAGGAGCAGCTGGAGGAGGAGGCGGAATGCTAAGGGGGAGAAGGAGGCAGCCATATTGAGTGCTAAAAGGTTGCTGTATTATGGAGAAATGTGTCTATATTTATAATGGAAGTCATAGTTAAGGTCGCCGCTGATTAAGGTGATGATGTGGATTTGGAAATTGTGGAGAAAAGAAACATGTGATCGAACTAAGTAACGTATTCCTTGGTGTAATCAGTAACCATCACAATGGAGAAAAGTTGGTAGCATGTTACACTGAGGCAAAGCTCGTAGTGGTTGGTTGGACTTCCACAATTTCTTTTTGTGTCTTTTCATCGGACTCAGTCAAATATTACTCTTGAAGACTTTGAATGAGAAATCATGGAAGACTTTCAATCACAAATATTTGAAGGAAGGGCGCAGACACTTCAATGTATTACCAAAGGTGGCGGCAATAACAGGTGAATACGTTGGCACAAGAGATTGTTTGAAGTTTTTGTTATTTATGTTGGCCTTGTAAGGCACAGTAGTTCCTGCTCCAAAACACGTCCATTGACCAGCTTAAACCATCAACCTTGAAGTGTTCAAAATTGAAAATCTCTCTCCCATTCTCTCTCTCTATATGCATATACATAGATGTCTTTCTACCCTAAGATATTATGGGCTCTCACCCGCTGATAGTTCAACAGGCTTTTATATATATACATATAATTAATTAATTGGTGACTCTGATTATTCAAAGTTACTCTTCTCACTCATGAGGGCAGATGGATTCAATATAATGAATGAATGAGAGAAAAATAATGAGAAAAACATGATGGGTATTTTTCTTATGTATGATTAGTTTATATTTTTTTATTTATTTTTTTCTCAACCATCTATCACAATTGATCTAATGATCTTTATAAGTAAGCAAATGACTGTGGATAAAGCCGGAACACACACACACACACACACACACACACACACATATATATATATATATATATATATATATATATATATATATATATATATATATATATAAGTTTAAATCTTTTGAATGCTGGATGTTGACTGGTCGTCAAAAATAAAAAATCTGTCATTGAGAAAGTGTCGATTATTTATCTTGCAACAATAGTTCATGATGCTTTTGGCAATTATTTATCAAATTTCCAAGTTTCTCATTGTACTCATCCGATAACATTATCTAGCATATTTGAATTACATATATAGAAGAACGTTTAAGAGTATCAATAGCTTTTTTCCATGGTAGCAGTGATTGGCAGGCATTACCAGGCCACTAATAATATTTTATATTAACAAACTCATGCATTGAGTGATTTTTATCCACTCTCAAGACCGTAAAACATTCCATGTTATCTTAATAATTCTATAGTATTGCACTTTTACCGGCAGAAAAATCTGGTTTATATATAAATAAATATATGTATAGCTATCTTATAAATGGATACGACTTTGAAACCAATGCAGAAATCAAAAATCTAGGCCATGTGAAGGACTTTCATTATCTTTCGTGCAAATATCATTTAATGTCGACTTAGAAGCAGGACTTCATAAAGTGGTTCGCGGGGGCAGGGCTGGTTGCCAGTTAGAGGTATCCAAGATTTGGAAACGTGACGACATGAAAATGAAGTGGCAGCAATCATCACATTGAAAGGGAACATGATAGCATCCATACTAACCGGTGGAGAATGCAGTGGAAAATGTGAAATGCCATTCAAGTTGCCAATAAATTCAGCTTTAAATAAATGTAGTTGCTTAGTGACAAGGACATGAATATCAGGATATCACAGAAGCGGCCATGAAGATCATGTGCAATTAGCTAAGCAGTGTATCTGTAGCAGATCGATGTAGTCAGTGCCAAGGTAGCATGGTTAAAATTTTGGTTAGCTGGCTTAACCAACCATTTACTTTGGAAGTTGATTAACTAGGTTTATTAATTAACCCAATACGACGCTCGGGGACTGTTGCAAAAGAACAACCTACCAGTTATTTTGGCGGTTAATTTAACTTTCATTTCCATAAATTTTTCACTATAATTTTCTGCAATCCACGTTATCGTTATTGTTTATATAGTTATAAAAACAATAAATTTATTTGTATAGGAAAACAATATTTTTATTTTTATAAATAAGATTTAAATGTCAAGTCACAATTTGTTTGTTTGTAAAAACACAAAAAGCCAAACAAGGCAACTTTTTTCCTTCTTTTCCTAGCCTCATAAGTAAGACGAGTGAGTCTAAATGGATAGAATGTTGTCTATATATATATATATATATATATATATATATATATATATATATATATATATATATATATATATATATATATATATATATATATATATATATATATATATATATATATA
>JAANDH010000386.1:223652-261954 GCA_011799765.1 Nymphaea thermarum
AAAGATATTTGAAGGTGGCAGCTTCCAGTCTGCGTTGGCGAAATGAAAGGTCATCTCCGGCAACCCTTCATATGGATCACCATTATTCTCAAAATGGTAACACTGATAATCTTGCTTAGGAGGATAGAAGCGTTCGTGGTTTATGGCGTTAGCCACCGCATTTGCCACTTGATCATACACATCTTTTGCAAGATAAGTCTTCCATATGAGATCGCTACCAGTGTCCATGATGGCCCAGTTGAGGCGGGGTGGGGTACCAAGCGAGAGTTTCATGAGAAACTCGCTAAGGCCAGGCATCACGGGGCTGGAGATCATGCTGGTGTAATTGGCAAACCATGAAGCAATTTGGCGGGAGCGCAACATGGAGCGCAGAGCTGCCTGCTCGGCTCGTTGAGTAAGAGTGGATGAAGGGTCATAGAGAGGTGAGAGAGATGAGTCTCGATGAATGAGGTCTATAGAGAAGCCGAGAGGTTTGGAAGCGAAGATGGTGATAGGATTAGGCAGTATTGCAAGCACGAGCAGCTGCAGGAGGAGGCGGAATGCTAAGGAGGAGAACAAGGCAGCCATGTTGAGCGCTAAAAGGTTGCTGTATTGAGGAGAAATGTGTTGATATTTATAATGGAAGTCATGGTTAAGGTCGCCGCTGATGAAAGGAAGGGCCGAACTGAGTTAGGCATTCCTTTGTGTAACCAGTAACCAGGGGTGGAGCCAGGATTTTTTTCAGGGGCGGGCCAAATAGAGGCTGCGTTTTTTGGGTTTGATTTATGTTGGGTCATACTAAACTCACAACTAAAAAATACACGACAACAAAACTTTTTTATTTTTTACAATGTATTTTTATTTTCTTCAATTCATTAGGGTGGGGCCATGGCCTAGGTGGGCCCCCCCCTCCCTCCGCCCCTGCCAGTAACCATCACAATGGAGAAAAAGTTGGTAGCATCTTCCAATGGTTAAGCTCAGGTATATCTCGTAGCGCTCGGTTGGACTTCCACAATTTTTTGTGGTGCGTCTTTTCATTTGACTCGGTACAATCAAGATCTGAATTTAGTCTTGAAGACTTTTCGATTGCAAACATTTGAAGACTTTCAAACACAAATATTTAAAGGAAGGACGCAGACACTTTAACCTATTACCTAAGGTGACCGCAATAACTGGTGAATACGTTGGAAGAAGAGATTGTCCTAGTGGTGTTTGAATTTTTTTTTTCTGTTTTTATCAGTGTTGCTTTTGTAAGACATGGAGTCCCTGCTGCAAAACCTGTCCGTTGACCTCCTTAAACCATGAACCTTGAAGTGGTTGAAAATGAAAATCTCTCTCCCACAAGCTCTCTCTCTATATATACATATATATACAGTTGTCTTTCCACCCCACGATATTATGGGCTCTCATCTGCTGATAGTTCAAGCGCTGAGGGTTTGCAGGTAAGGTATGGCCATTTTTGCCATATCATTCTATGCCTCTTATATTTTTATATATATAATGGAAATTTGAATGGTTACTCTGATTATTCAAAGTTACTCTGCTCTTTCATAAGGACTATTTGACTCATTATAATGAATGGGCGAGAGAAAACCAAAGAAAAAAAAGTGATGGGTATTTTCTTCATCTAGTATTAGTTTATACCTTTTTTCTCTTCATCTTTCTCTCAACCATTAAGTGGGTGAAAGTGGATATGGCTATATATATCAACTAGCATAGTGCTTCCACTCCAGTTGCAGTATAGATGTGTAGCACCAACTTAAATGGACACCTCCTAGCCCAACCAGCTACATTATAGCCCTTATAGATCTCAAATTTAATGAACATCTAAAGATTGATTTAGTTTTTCTAGAATAGAATGTTACTTAGGTTTTACAGTCAAAATTGGTTAATTCTGTTTGAGTTTGAACAAATCTGCATTAACTGTCACAACCTGATGATATGGGTTTCATCATGAGAAAATGGGTCTAGTTGTTCTGTTTTCTCTTCTTCATGATTCGTACTTGTTATGTGTTCTGTTTTGTTACTTTCTGGCCTATTAGATTGCAGCTAAGCTTCCCCCATTCTTTTCTCAACTACAAGCAATCTTTTCCATTGGAGGAAAGAGTGAAATAAAACATGCAAGGCAAGACATTTTAAAGTGGTTTGGATGAAATCCTACGTCCACTACCTCTCACACAAATTAGATGGTGTAAGGTTCCCTTGATAATGATATATATGCATGATTTTTGGTGGGATTGTTACAGTTTTGTTTGAATTTTAAACAATCCTTTCTTAAACTTTGATTCTCTGTAACGATTGCTCTCATCTTCAATGAGGATATGTTGCCATTTCCTTGCCTAAATTTCCTTCCCTATGATATTCCGTTTCCCTAAATTTCCTCTCACACAAAAAGTGCTGAATTAATTCATCATGATCTTCTCCAGCCGTTGAGCAGCTGTTAGAAAAATGTATGTAACTGCCACCAAATTGTACGTTAACATCCCCTGTCAATCTCGAGTGTAGATTTTGTTGAAGGCCGAGATTGTAACCATAGGATGTAATTCCCCAAGATCATTCATAGTAAAGGTATTCGATAGTTGCTCTTGGAAGGAGGTAAGAAAAATTGGACAGTTGCCAGTAAGAATAATATCATTCACATATAATAAAAGTATAGTTACTGTTGAATTTTGGAGGCAAATAAACAACAAGGGATCAGCAGAGCTGGCTTGAAAATTGTGAGAGAATAAAAACTAAGCAAAACGATCATACCAAGCTCGTGGGGCCTGTTTAAGGTCATATAGTGCCTGATTCAATTTGCAAACATGATGAGGAAAGTGTGCATCTTTGAAACCATGTGGCTGCTCAATGAAAACAGTTTGAGTCAAATAATCATTCAAGAATGCATTCTTGACATCAAGTTGTTTAAGAAGTCAGTTGTTCATGAGGGCATTTGAAAGAACGATCTGAATAGTTTCTGGTTTAACAACTAGAGAGAAGGTTTCAAGAAAATCCATGCCTTCAACTTAAGTATATCCCTGCGCGACCAGCCGTTCTTCAAGTCTGTCAACCTAACCAGCATTGTTCAATTTTGTTTTGTAAACCCATCGGCAGGCAATAATGTGCCCAGAGGGATCTCCCGGTACCAAAGTCCATGTCTTATTAGCAACGAAAGCTGCCATTTCATCTGTCATATCTTTTCTCCAACCAAGGTGCTTAAAGGCAATTGAATAATGTTTCAGTTTGGTGGGAACATAGGTAGTCAAGAGGTCTTTGGGGTTGGGTTTAACAAATACCATGTTGAGAACGTGTAACCATAGGATGAAAATTTCTAGAAGAGATATCAGGTGAAGGAGGAGGTGTGATTGGAGAAGGCGAGCTAGGTGATGGTGAGGTAAGGGTAGGCGGGTCTAGTGGGAAGGGGGTTAATGGAGTAGTGGCTAATGGTTGGGGATCAGAATCAGTCAGATGTGATTCTGGTTCACTATTATGAAGTCAGGCAAGATCATGTGGGTTCACGATAGGAGGAGCAAGTTTTCAGTTTTACTAACTGTAGTAGAAAACAACACAAGATCATGAGCAAAACGATAATCCTGTGATGAGTCCCCCATTGCTAAAGTTTATCCTTCATTATTAATTTTTAAGGTGATAAATTACTTAAAAGTCATATAAGAAAAACAAATGTGTGTGTGTGTGTGTGTGTGTGTGTATATATATATATATATATGATAAACGTTATGCTACATATAAAATAGATTTTTAAAAGTTGACATGTGACCCTTGGAATCCAGCCATATAACTGAATCAAAAATATTTTACTTGGATAATAAGTTCTAGAGTGTTTGGGGTATTATTATAAAACAACCTAAATTCTTTCTTTCTTTTTGTTTATGTAGTCTAAACAAACATGGTTTTAACAATTCCTTCCTTCCCTTTCTATTCAAACAAGTTTTTATAATGATTTGTTTCCTTCCATTTTCTTTCCTTTCCTTTTCTTCCCAATTCCTTTCTTTCTCTTTCCATTCTTTTCCTTTTTATCCTACTTTCTCTCCATCCAAACAGGCGTTAGAATAGGTCAACAAAAAATTTATTTAACAACAATGAAAAGATAAGGCCTGATGGGATTGTGTTGCCTCAAGCCTCTCTAAGAGCCAGCACCTTTGAAATGACCTTATATAAGAAGTTAGATGGTTATAGGACATTACCGGTGTAAACTTGTAGGCTGTAGCTCCTTCTATTTTGAGAATCAGAACAATCACAGTGTTGTTAAACTTCTTCACTATTCTTCTTATTCCAAAGAAAACTTCAACCATCTTGATTATGCCATGACTGATTACTCCTCAGTACTGTTGAAAAAGGGACCTGAATGATCCATTACGTCCTGAAGCGCTCTCCGCTTTCAAACTAAAGTTGCATACTTCACTTATTTTGCTATAGTACAACCTAAACAAAAGGACGAAATAAAAAAAAATAGAGAACAAGCAGTAGAGAAGAAGTGAGGAACCAGTCCGACAGCCAGAAAGCCTTCATGATAGCTAAAAAGCTCTATTCGGAGGGTTTGCAATAAATGGTGGAAATCAAAACGTGCATTAGGAAAGAAGACTTCATTGGCAATGATCCAAATCTTCCACCCAGAAGATACGTAACAATGTATGCCAAAGAAATCGTCATCACTTAGACTTGCAAAGGGCCAGCGTTCCAAATAGAAGATCAGTAAAACACAAATACAGATGGCAGATGGATCTACAACTTCAGTAAAAGGAATCAGACATTTGCCTCTTGTTAACAAATCTAGCACAGATCTATGTTACATGTTAAGAAAAGACCTTGAATTAGGAAAGAGCTTGAATTACAAAATCATTTCTGCAAGAAATAAAATCGTATCAATCACTATTAATTTGGGATCTGATTCTACAATTTTATTTGTTGTCTTATTTGTTGTAACATCATCTCTCTTGTACTCTATAAATACCTTGTATTATCAATTTCCAAACACACAAGTGATTCAATTTCTGAATCTTTCTTCCTTCTCTTGTTTCTTTGTGTTCTCTCTCAATCCTCACGAGTTCTCTCATGGTATCAGAGCATTGAGACCAAGGTTGTTCCTCTTGCCTTCATTTTCTATTGATCGGCAGAGTCATCGTCCCTCTTGTCTTCGTCCACTGTTTGTGAATCCATCCTCTGTTTGTGAATCCATCGACAGAGTCGTTGGTAGCGACCCTCTGTTTCAGAGTCATTGTCTTGGTGCAAGCCGGCTGCTGCTCGCCGGGTCATATTGCCCATGTCTGGTTCTAGCAACGGGTGGGATACAACTTCAGTCGGTGATTTTTATAAAATCATAGAAGACACCAAAAATCACCAAAATCGGTGAGGAGGCAGCTAACACCATCAGGCTTAGACGCCCAAAAGCTTGCCTCCAGAATCGCTTCCAAGGAGGATCATGTGGAGTCTCTCTCTCCTCTAGAAATTTCACTCGAGCCTGGATTTGTCTCTTTTGCAGTTTATATGCAATTTCCGTGCTTAAAAATTCATAACAATTCACCCAGATCTTCGATTGACCTGAAATTTGGTCCGGAGCTTCACTATATGATTAGGAAGGGATGCTCCAAATCTGTAGTCGATCCTTTGCTCCTACAATGATCGAGCCTCTTTGGAAGACTCCGGACTGTCACAGTCCAGAACGTAGTATGGTGCTCTCTAGTCACGCCTTGTTTTAGAGGCGTACGTGCTCGCTGGTCAGACTTATTTCAGGTTGTTCTCTGCTTTTTATTCCTTTGATCAAGACCCACACAATAACAGATAAGATTCATGGCCAGCCCATTGAGAGCACCATTGAGAATAACAGTTCTCAACCACCATTGAGAATAATGTTGTTGAAGAAGGAACTACACTTCATTGAAAAAGGAAATATGGATATGCATACCTATCTGGAACGGATCAGGTTCCTTGCAGGTACGTTAGCTACGACGGGAATAGTCACAGACGACAATGATCTTGTTCAGATCACGATGAACGGTATGCCTATTGAATATGAATGTTTTATTACTCTCATTAGTGCTAACACTTCAAATGCCTCAATTACATTTTCTGGGTTATTTGATCTCTTTCTCACTCAAGAAAAGAGACTTGAGATCCATTCAAGCATTACAGCAAGCTGAAAATTAAGTTGCTTTTAATACTTTTCGAGGACACAATAGAGGTCGAGACAACTTTAGGGGTTGGCAAGGAGGTCGATTCCAAGGACGAGGAAGACAACCTCTTCTCTAGCCTCAACTACAACATGAACATCCGAACAACAATGCAGGAAATGGAAGTCATACTCAAACTACTGTAAGGTGCCAATATTGTGGACGGAAGGGGCATTCGGCAAGAACGTGTTATGATATCCCGCAGACATTTTCAGCCATGAATTTGCAGGAGTCTACGAGTGAATATTGGTATCTCGACTCAGGAGCGACCAATCATATTGTCAACAGTGATGAGATGATGCAAAATAAAACACCATATGATGGGCGGGACACTATCATGATTGGTAATTGTTCAAGCCTCTCTATTAAGCATACATGCAATTTATTAGTTAAGTATGCAGGAACTTCATTCAATCTTACTAATGCACTGCATGTTCCAAAAATAGCTCAAAATCTCTTATCAATGGAAAAATTTATGTCTGAAAATGATTGTATTTTCCAATTCTCACCACATGGTTTTATTATTAAGGATCGACAGACGGGCAATGTTCTTCTTCGAGGACCAAAGATGCGTAACAGGCTCTACCCCATCAAGGTTGTCCGATCGAACATGGAGCCATTTTCAACCAAGGGTGCAGCGTTTAGTTGCTGGTTTCCAGTAGGCATCAATATACTTTCAGTGTCATTTGATCTATGTCATCGGTGGCTTGGTCATGCAAACAAGAAGATTGTTAGCTTTCTAAACTCTAGTCGGTTCATTTCAATAAATTCTCCTATTGTGAAAAGAGTTTGCCAGTCTTGTCTTATGGAAAAGGCGCATAAACAACTCTTTCTAATTTCTGATTTTTCAAGCATCACGCCCTCTTGAAATGCTTCATATGGATGTATGGGGATATGCCCCTATTCTCTCTTGGGAGGACTTCAAGTTTTTTCTTCTTATTGTTGACAACTATTCCAGATTTTCATGGTTGTTTCCTCTTAAAGCTAAGTCTAAAGTTGTTCCATGTTTCAAAAATTTCAAAACCTTAACTGAAAAACAATTAAATGCTCACTTATGTTCCGTTCAATCCGATAATGGAAAAGAATTTGTCAACTCTGACTTAGCCTTGTTTTGTGAAGCACATGGGATATTTCATCAGTTTTCTTGTCCTTACACTCCCGAACAAAATGGTATCATTGAAAGGAAAAATCGTCAAGTTGTTGAAATGGGATTAAGCATGCTTTATGATGCTAGTTTATCATATAATTTCCGGGTTGATTCATTTTGAACTGCTATTTACATTATCAATCGATTACCAACACTAAAATTGCAGTGAAAATCACCCTTTTATATGCTCTTTCAAAAAGATCCAGAATATACACATTTTCAGGATTTTGGAAGCACATGTTATCCATTATTGATGCCCATGAATGATTCCAAGTTTCACCCAAGACTACTCCATGCATCTTTTTGGGTTATGCTAGTCATCATAAGGCTATGGCAAGAGCCATTACCGTATTCTTATATCTCGGCATGTTATTTTTTATAAAACTCATTCAAGCAAGTCTGATCAACATCTGAATATTTCAGATAATATTGTATCTCATTTGCTACCACACACGACCAACTCTCCTTCAAGTAGTCACGTCGCTCCAATACAGCCAGCCTCGTCCTCATTATATATTGTTCTGTCACCACCAATGATTGGATCTTCATCATCTGCTATGGTTTCTTCTTCTGAGCATATCAGATTGCCCGTCCATGAGCCTACTCAGCCCACATCAGGGGAACCTACCGAGGATCTTACACCCACCATGGCCTTGGCGTCGTCCTCACTGGCTGCTCCTTCGTCAGTCATAATTATTGATGCCGGAGCCACTCAAGATGCTCCACGTTATTCTCACTCGATGATCACTCGTTCCATGACTGACTCGTTAAAACCCAAAATCTTTTCTGCCATCCATGAACAAGAGGAACCATGAACGTTTAAAGAGGCTATTTGTTCCGCGTGTTGGCGCCAAGCTATGCAATTAGAGTTTTCAGCATTGCAGGAAAACAAAACATGGCATCTTGTTCCGCCTCAACCTGACTTCAACATTATCAGTTCCAAATGGGTGTATAAAATCAAGCATCATCCTGACGGCTCCATCGTACGACACAAGGCACGCCTTGTTGCCCGAGGTTTTCCTCAAACGGCCGGTATTGACTATCAAGAAACTATTAGTCCCACCGTTAAACCAACTACTATCCAAGTACTACTCTCTTTAGCCGTTCATTTTGACTGGTCTTTACGACAACTTGATTTTGATAATGCTTTTCTTAATGGGTATCTTTCTGAAGATGTCTATATGGCTCAACCAAAGGTGTTTCAAGATGCCACCTATCCTCATCATGTATGCAAGTTAGACAAAGCTTTGTATGGGCTCAAGCAGGCTCCACGTGCGTGGTATCATCACTTGAGTTGCTTCCTTCGTGACATTGGCTTTGTTGCTTCTCAGTTTGATGCATCTATGTTTATTTACTCCTGCGACAACTATCACATTTATCTTCTTGTATACATCGATGATTTGATCATCACCGGATCAGCGCCATCTCTTGTTTCTCATATTATTAAACAGCTTGGCTCTGCATTCTCGGTAAAGGATCTTGGTCCCTTTACCTATTTCCTAGGTATTGAAGTCAAGCGAAGGCCTGGGGAGATATATCTGAGTCAACATCGTTAGATTACTAACATTCTTCACAAAGCTCAAATGGATAGTGCCAAACCCACAACATCCTCCATGGTGGTCACTAAATCTGTTACAGCCACTGAGGTTTTATTTTGGGATCCCACAATGTATCGAAGTATGAAAGGCGCATTACAATATGTCACTCTCACACGTCCAGATATTGTATTTGCTACAAATCGTGCTTGTCAATTCATGCACTTTCCAAAGACTATTCATTGGACTATGGTCAAAAGAATACTTCGGTATTTAAAAGGAACCAATCATTATGCCCTTCGCTTGACTTGATCATCATCTTTTGAAGTTGAGTATTTTTGCCGATGCAGACTGGGTTGGCAGTCCAGAAGATCGAAAGTCGACCAGAGGTTTTGTTGCGCTCCTAGGCAATAATGTTGTCTCATGAGCTTCTAGAAAACAAAGAACAGTTGCTCAATCCAGCACTGAAGCTGAGTACAAGTCTCTATGTCACGACCCGACCTTTTAACACTCAAACATTTTTTTTTTCTAAACATAAAGCATCGAGGTGTGACTACACAACAATTCAAACATACGATGAGCCAAACAATTCAAAACAATGAGGCGAACTTTCATTTAGATAACCATTTTGTTTCATACAAAACCACATCTATGTGTATAACCAAAAATGCCTCAACTATATGATTGATGTCTAACAAAAACAAGACATCAATACCAATAAACCAAGACGGGTACTAAACAAGAAAACAAAACCCAAAACCTCCTCAGTAGGACGTGAGTGAAGCCATCTGTTCAACCTGCTACCCCGAGTCCGCCAAAACCTGAAAAAGAAAACAACTGAAGGCTCAGCCTTCGCAGTATGACAACAAGCCAGGAAAATACCAAACCCTTTCATGTAAGGCTCAAATAAGAGAACAAATATCAAAATCATCTATCATCATGTCGTGTCACAGTATGACACGTAAAGGCCACTTAATGGCCGCACTAACACAATTTCAATCTCATGTAAGGCTTGCTTAAACATGACACTTGCATTCATATCATTCACATGCACATCGGTCATATACATTCAATCATATACATTACATTTTCATTAACTTTAGTGAATTAACAGTTCCTGTGGGTGCAACACAGGCACGTGCACACCATGGGTGGCCTACAGCCGAGAGACAACCCCCGTGGTGGCCCATAACAATATGGATCCATTTCATCCACTGCAGCGGTAGAGCACTCAACCAAAGAGAGATACTCAGCCTTTCCTAGGACACCCAGGTTGGGAAGGCGGGAGCCCACGCTCCAAGCACAACACACAACAGTACCTTGGGGCCTTGCACCGCCTGCGCTCCGAACATGCGAGACCAGTGGCTAAAACAGGACGTCTCCCAAACACATAGCCACATCCCACTGGCCTCTCATCTCTTAATCATTTGTTATTGTCATTAGAATAATGCTTTCACAAATTGACTGGCTAGCTCATGAGGTTGGTACACTTCACGAGTGCACCCACACCTCTAATTACCTCCACACGAGGTCTACGCATAACACTAACAGTCATAGCTAGCCATCATACAATATGGATACAATTACCCTCCAATCCATTCATTTGCATTATTGCCTACAACAATGAATATGCAACAAAATACAACATTCATATCAATTATCACATCAATCACATCTTTGAAAAACTTAGCCAAACCACAGAGAGTAGTCTCGATCTGTGATGGGCTCGTAGCTGTCCTATGCAGTTATCAATCTAAGATGCTTTCTAATGCACAATTGTGGTCGAGGAGACACTTGACTCGATACCCCGCCTCATCTGTCCTAAACAGTGATCAATTCTAGCATGCACATGCAAATGCGTAACATTTTCAAGACAAGCTTCTAATAGCTTTCCAAAACAAAACTTGTCACATGACCAATCATTCACAATCACACACATCAGTCACATCTTTCAAAACTTAGCCAAACCACGGAGAGTAGTCTCGATCCGTGATTGGCTCGTAGTTGTCCTATGCAATTATCATTCTAAGATGCTCTCTAATGCACAATCGGGGTCGAGGAGACACTCGACTCAATACCCCACCTCACCTATCCTAAGCAGTTATCAATTCTAGCATGCACATGCAATTGCGTAGTCATTTAACAAAAACAAAACTAATCACATACCTTCAATCTTATGCATACATTCATTCAATCACAATACAATCATTCAAACACTGCATACATCCATTCAGTCACATTTCAATTCGAGGATCCAATGATCCTGGAACACACATTCACAAATTGGCCCCAGGCAGGGATTTACCTGGAATGCCACCATACCTGTCGCTCGTCCACAAAACACTTCAAAACTACAACCCGCGTTGCTAAAGGTCTACTTGATGTGCCTGGTGTACCTGCAACCACAGTCAAACGATAAGTTCTCTATTCGCATCGCTATACAACATATACAAATCTGAAAATGCCATCATCGAGGCTTGTCTTCGCCTCAAATGGGTGTCGACCCACGAAGCCCTCCAAAAAGTGTTTCTTTCCAACCCTCGAGGTTGCCACCAACGATTAGAAATCAAAACTTGTATTCGACTTATCACATGTACGATTCTCGCTTGTTTTCCTTAGTTGAAGCGTCTTCCCCACCTTAAGATCCTCAACATACAACATATATGCACATCAATAGCAACCTATCTCTCAAGCTCGCTAAAACGATTCTAAACGTTCACCACAACAATACAATCTCTACCATGCTTCCCTATTGCATCGAAAATCAATCCATCATGCTTATAAGATCATTGTAGTCATGGATCATCGTTCCTCCACATGAGTCCTAGACCCTCCCCAAAATAGTGACAACGTTAACAAACATCCTAATTCATCAAATCTTAAATCTAGCATGCTCCATTAATAATTATACATGCTCCAACAACAAATATACAACAATCTAGGCTTGATTAGGCCTTGCTCACCCGAATTTAAGAGTCTAGGCTGCTGCAATCCTTCTGGCAGTCACCTCAAATGTTCGATCAAGTGCCAATGCCCACAATTGCTTGCTGTCGCTGCCAACTACACGCTCTATTTGCTGGTAAGAGGGGGAGGATAGACTCCCCTAGCTGCAATCCATTCAAACGACAATAGCTACGATGAGAATCCGCAAAAAGGAGAGGAAATTAGAGGTCTGCCGTGAGCAGTTGGCAAGGCCAAAAAAACAAAGGGGCTCGACTGAGAGTGGCTCACACGATTAGGGAGAGGGAGCCGACAGAGGGAGAGCACTGACGGAGAGGGGAGAGTGCTGGTACAAAGGGCGAGAGAGTGGCAGAGGAGGGGAAGAGCACGAGAGACAGAGGGTTTCGTAAGTGAGAGGTTGTGTGGTTGAGAGGGGAGAAGAAAAGGGAAGAAAAAAGGGAAAAAGGAGGGGAAGAGGTAGAGGTCGAGAGGGCTTACCCTCGAGCTGCTGTCGTCGCCGTGGCCACCGACGCCGTCGCTGCTGCCACTGTCGTCGTCGCTGCTCACCCCACCGCCTAGTTCTTCACTGCGTCGGGTCGTCGGTGACAGAAAGGGCAACAAAGGGGGGAACCGAGAGGAAGACAGAGAGGAAGAGGCGTCGGGCTCTTCACGAACATGGGGTTCGGGTCCGGGTCTGGACCCCGACCCGACCTGCCAAAAAACCGAGCGTTACACTCTAGCCTGTGTTGTTGCAGAAATACTATGGTTAAAATCTCTCTTGAAAGAGCTACAGTTTTCATTATCAGATGCACCAACTTTATAGTGTGATAATATAGGAGCTCTATACTTAGCAACAAACCATGTGTTTCATGCTCGCACCAAGCATGTTGACATTGATTTTCATTTCGTAAGAGATCATGTCAATGAAGGAGAGATCTAAGTGAACTTCATTCGTACTAAAGAGCAATTAGCAGATGGAATGACGAAAGCTCTAGGAGGAACGGTGTTGCGAGAGGCTGTTAAGGAAAGAGCTTGAATTAGGAAAGAGCTTGAATTACAAAATCATTTCTGCAAGAAATAACATCGTATCAATCACTGTTAATTTGGGATCTGATTCTACGATTTTACTTCTTGCCTTATTTGTTGTAACGTCATCTCTCTTATTTTCTATAAATACCTTGTATTATCAATAGTAGAATACACAAGTGATTCAATTTCTGAATCTTTCTTCCTTCTCTCGTTCCTTTGTGCTCTCTCTCAATCCTCACGAGTTCTCTCGTTCCTTTGTGCTCTCTGATGTGTGTGGATATATAAATGTGACATCTAAAGGTGGAGCATTTTTATTTGCGCCTTTATCTTTATCTCTCTATGTTTCCACATTCTATGTTACAAATTTTCATATACATATGAATGTTCAAGTTTCTCTCTCAAGAAATTTTCATGTCTCTTTTTAAGTCAAATGCCTTCATCTATAAATCTCTTATACATACATATATATATATATATGTGTGTGTGTGTGTGTATATATATATATATATCCATTTCTTTTGTTTTAAAAGTTTCTCTTTCTATTCAAACCAATGAAGTTTTTACAATCTTTGATATATGTGTATATGTGATAGTATATACACATGTATGTGCATCTCCTCTATTTCCCTCCTTTGCTCTCTTTCTTATGAAAGTTCCATTTTTCTTCTCTACTTAAATTCAAACCTCATTTTCATAAACTTACATATATGTAATTATACATGTATAGATATACATATATATATTCGTAGATGTATATGAATACATATCTCTCTTTCTTTTAAGTCTTTGATTTTGTTATTTTCAAGATCTCTTTCTGTCTATCCTTCTCTATATTTTCTTATGATCAAGTATCTTATCATTTGCATTCTTTTGGACATTTTTTTCTTCTTCAAGATCATTTTCAATTGCCGACTTCACTAAAACCGCAACTCAATTAATGACCCAATATCGAACTCATGTTTGGTGGTCTATAACCCCAATCCAATTTCAAAAACTTTTCTTTCTTTGTAAAATTGATTATGTTAACTATAAAAAAAAATCTTAGATGTATGTTGTGGTAGGAATGCCTTTAGATCTATATTGTGGTAGGAATGTTTTGATTTCTTACAATCATATCGGATCAATGCATCCATAAATTCACATCCATTTAATATCACAAATGAGCACAATCACATCTCTAAAAGAACTTAAGCAAGATGAGATGGAGTTCTAACTAGGTGGTAACCGAATTAGAACAAAACCTCAAACCTACTTAAAGTCTTAAGAGAACATTAAAATAACTTCGATCTCTCAAGCTTTCCAAATGATATTTATGAAAATTTCTCAATTCTAGCTTTCCCTAAAATATTTCACATTCTTAAGTAATTCTTCAAGAATCGTTTCAAAAGTTTGAAACATCAAACTTTCAACAATTTTCTCAAACATTACACTGAATGTAGAATGAAAAAGATGTTCAAGCCAATACGACATGCATCAAGGATAAACATAGCCCTTGGGTTGATTATCCCCATTAAAGGAGCGGAGAATGGTCGATCCTCGTACCGAGGACAAGTCCCTTTCTCTCTCATTTTCAAATCTCATTTTTTTGGAGCATTTCAAAAACCAATAATTTTGGGGATGCGAACATCCGACTATTAAACTAGTTGGTTTGAGCTGTTTTATTGTTGTTGAAAGCTGCCATTAAGTGCGTAATTATTGGACACATATATTATTGAAGTTTGAGAGTGTTTGTATTAGCTTTGAGACTTGTTTTTGGCTGGTTATTGTCTTTTTAAACATTCGTTTTGGGGGTATACATCTATAACTAAAGAGACAAAGCGAGATTGATAGATAAAGAGAGGTCGACAGATTGAGAGAGAGAAAGAGGGAAACGTACTTGATATGTCGATCGATCGATCTCGAGAGAGAGAGATTTTCCAAAGGTACAATGAGTATTTGGGATGAAATCGATCAAGGAGAGATCAAGAGGGAGAGAAAAAAAGAGCACTACAAAATCATTTGATGATTAAATGCACGTTCCACATTTTCGAACAAAATAAATGGCACCAAAATGATTCTCCACCTTTGTTGACGAAAATATGTGGTGCCAAAATGAAAGGGAAGCATGAACGTAAATTATCCACATTAACTTCTGCCCTATGCAGTTGTAGTGGAAATGAAATGTGGACGTTGCTAGTCACATGGATGCCCATTGAACCACCTTCTACCTTTTGATTATAATGTAATACTATTTATACATATTCACTTACCAGATAAGTTCAAATGAGTGGAGTCCGCCTAGCCCAAATTCGACCCATTTATTAAAGAGAGCCTTTTTTTTTAAGCTCAAGTGGAGATCAAGTTGAGAGTTTGTCTCAAGCTTGACTTGGCTGGACCCATTGAACAAAATTTGTTTTTTTCACAAACAAGGGTTGTTACCCAAACGCACAATAACTGCAGTTTTAGAGGCAAAAATGAGTTCATTTTCTTTATTATTGCTTTTCAAATTTCAACTATATATGAACTTCAATAAATTACTGACATAAACTATATATAAAAGTGAATGCATGGTCACTTTAGCTCTAGAGTTGCCCAACCATTTAACCAAGGCAGTCCATCTGATGAAAATGGAAGATTAAGAGAAAAACATGAAAAAAATAAAAAAAAATATCAAATCAAGATGAAAATGTTTATCACCTTTTTGTCTTTGTCTTTTTTAACTGTCTATCATGATGTATGTGTGTGTGTGTGTGTTGAAATCACCTGACTACTTATATGGTCATATGATATATTTGTGACAAACAGTCGCTTGACCACAAATTTTAGCAGTGGAACGTATCTTTTATTAAAGTCTTGAGCAGAACAAAATAAAAAATAATCATTTGGCCACAGAAGTAGCTGACTAGTTTTAATAAATATATATATACATATATATCTGACCACACAGAAGAGAGGAATTATGAATTTCATGACTAAAAAGATCCAAATCTGTTACATTCAGTTGGTGCAAAAGAAAGCAGTCCGCTGCCCAGATCGTACTAGACATGCATGTTCTGTTGCGCAACATTCCCAAAGATGGGCATCTCTCGGTCTTTAATGGTTAAGCAGGTGATTCCACTTCCAAACATCCTAAAGATATTTTAAGGTGGATATATATATATACATATACTTGGCCCAGTACATTCAGTTGGTGCAAAAGATAGCAGTCCGCTGCCCAGATCGTACTTGACATGCATGTTCTGCTGCGCAACATTCCCAAAGATGGGCATCTCTCCGTCTTTAATGGTTAAGAAGGCGATCCACTTCCAAACATCCTAAAGATATTTGAAGGTGGCAGGCAAATCTTGCTCAGGAGGATAGAAGAGTTCATGGTTTATGACATTAGCCACTGCATTTGCCACTTGATCATACACATCTTTGGCAAGATAAGTCAGCGTGGTACCCGAGTCTATGATGATTGATCTGGCATCTCCCAACTATTCTGTCGTCTGTGCACCACCAAATCATACATATCAGTTAGGTTGAACACATAATACGTGCCTTGAGAACCACCTGGTGCCATCGGCGTCTCTTGAACCTCTTCCTTGCCTGAAAAGTCTGTGAACTTGCCGAATTTGAGCTGTCCCATGGAATTGTTTTCATTGCTATAGGGAGGAAGACAGTAAGCAAATTTCTTATCGATAAAAGAGCCAATCTGATTTACAAGCGAGAGAGGACCACCGCCGAGCCCAACAAGGCCAGGATTAGGAGCGCCTTCATTATGAAGGCAACCAAAGACAATTTCTGGAAGCTCGATGGTGCCGGCAACATCGTCAAACACGAGTGTCTTGGTGGCAAGTATCCCTTGTCTGAATCTGCAAAATTGGTTGATAGTGCAACCATGACGGTCCAGTTCCATGCAAGAGCTGGCGGAGCAGCTCTGGCTCTTGTAGGTGGACGACTGAAGTGGATCAAACATTGATGTTTGGCCGGAGCAGGAGTCACAAGGGCGGCATGTCGCCCATATGAGGTCGCTACCAGTGTCGAGGGCGTTCCAGTAGAGGCAGGATGGTGTATCGAGTGAGAGTTTCATGAGATACTCGCGGGGTGTGGAAAGAAATGCGTGAGGTGGTATTTTGACAACATTGCAAAGATGAGATTTAGAGAAACCGTGTGAAGAAGAAAACATCAGGAGATCGGAAAAATAGTTATTTTAAAAAGGAGTGCGGAAAGAAATGCATGAGGTGGTATTTTGAAAACATTGCAAAGATGAGATTTAGAGAAACCGTGTGAAGAAGAAAATATAAGGAGATCGGAAAACCTAACTCATAATCTGCAAAAAGAAAGTAACTTGAAAAAACCTAACTTATAGTCTGCAAAAAAGAAAGTAACATGAAGATTTCCGGTAGCTGGGGCCTTTTTAACGTTCAAAACCTAACTTAACATCTGCAAAAAAAAAAAAGTAACGTGAAAAAACATGAACTTTCGAGTATTACTTTAACGATACGTCACCAAGAGGAGGACTATTTCTGAGAAAACTTTCTACTTAACGTCTCGAAAACCCTTTGTCCACTTAACAGCTTCTCCCAGTCGTGCTTGGTTGGACTTCTACAATTTCTTTTTGTTTCTTTTCATGGGACTCAATAAAATCAAGATCTGAATATTAGTCTGCGTGCTATCTGTGCCCGTATTGCTACTGGGAGAACCTGTTAAGTGGACAAGGGGTTTTCAAAACGTTAAATAGAAAGTTTTTTCAGAAATAGTCCTCCTCTTGGTAACGTACCATTAAAGTAATACTCGAAAGTTCATGTTTTTTCACATTACTTTCTTTTTTGCAGCTTATAAGTTAGGTTTTCAACGTTAAAAAGGTCCCAGTTACTGGAAATTTTCATTTAAAAAAAATAACTCTTTTTTCGATCTCCTTATGTTTTCTTCTTCACACGGCTTCTCTAAACCTCGTCTTTGCAATGTTTTCAAAATACCACCTCACGCATTTCTTTCCGTACCCCTTTTCAAAAAGGGGTGCAGAAAGAAATGGGTGAGGTGGTATTTTGAAAACATTGCAAAGATGAGATTTAGAGAAACAGTGTGAAGAAGAAAACATGAGGAGATTGGAAAAAGAGTTATTTTAAAAAGGGGTGTGGAAAGAAATGCGTGAGGTGGTATTTTGAAAACATTGCAAAATGAGATTTAGAGAAACCGTGTGAAGAAGAAAACATAAGCAGATATGAAAACCTAACTTATAATCTGCAAAAAAAAGAAAGTAACGTGAAAAAACCTAACTTATAATCTTCAAAAAAGAAAGTAACATGAAGATATGAAGATTTCCAGTAGCTGTGGCCTTTTTAACGTTGAAAACCTAACTTAAAATTTGCAATAAAGAAAGTAACGTGAAAAAACATGAACTTTCGAGTATTACTTTAACGATACATCACCAAGAGGAGGACTATTTCTGAAAAAACTTTCTATTTAACGTTTAGAAAACCCCTTGTCCACTTAACAGCTTCTCCCAGTCGTGCTTGGTTGGACTTCCACAATTTCTTCTTGTGTCTTTTCATTGGACTCAGTAAAATCAAGATCTGATTATTGGTCTTGAAGACATTGGATCACAAATATTGGAAGACTTTCAATCACATATTTGAAGGAAGGACGCTACACTTTAACGTATTACTGAAGGTGACCGCAATAACCAATGACTACATTCGAAGAAGAGATTGGGGAAAAAGCAATACGTCTACTTTCCATAAGCCTTGGAGTGCAAACCTGCTTGCTCAGACAGCCGCTTGAACGGCTCATTCTCTCCCTCCACTTTTTCCTTCCTATTTCAGTGGGAAGAAAAGAGATGGAGAGAAGCTAAAGCAGTTGGAATTGATGGAGAACACCACAAGCTTTAACTTCTCCTTGTTTTTATTAAAGCAGACCGAGTTCAGTCAGTAGATAACCTCCATCAATATGTTGACCTTTTTAAAACCGCCAGCATTTTTTAATCAAAAGACTTTTAAAGATAATAACGCTAAACTGAACTATCTAATATGCATATTAAAAAAAGTTTTCTTTTAAAATTATATTGATTTGAGACTTAGGTAGATAAAAATGATTTTGAAAATTAAATATAAAAGTCAAATGTAGGTGGTTAATAAGAAAACATTTCAAAACACTCAAGCACTGTGTGGATATTGAAAGCATGAAAGAAAAAAAACATGCCACTGTTTTTGAGTGACAAACCAAAACGGTGTATGATGTATGATGAAATTTTATTTAAAATCCAAACAACTTGTATAATTGGTGCTGAAGACTTGAACAACCAATTACCTCAACTAAAGATGGGATATATATATATATATATATATATATATATATATATATATATATATATATATATATATATATATATATATATATTTGAATATTCAAACCACTTAGCTCAGGAACAAAAAAAAAACATCGTAAAATGTCCTTTAGTAAAGGACTCCCTGAGCTACAAAAGACATCGTAGAAGAATGCACACCAAGAAAAAGAATTGATAGAGGTTTGGTGAAAAAATCACATGCTTCTTCTTACTCTCCCGAAGTCATCTATCACATTATTTATACACAGTGGGAGGTGGCCTTATATATAAATATATGTCAGTTTTATGCAAGGAGGGTTCAGTACAAATATTTGAATATGGTAACACCTGCACACCACTAGATTTGATATTGATATTTTTATTAGTGCTTGCCATATTTTGGTCGTCATTATTATTTTCTTTGGTCTGTTAGTGATTGCTCTCTTAAAAACTTGTCCTGTTTTGCCACCTACAGTTGTTACTTTCCTTTTCTTTAGGCAGCCTGGACAGCCACATATCTTGATTTTTTTTTTCTTTTATCAAATATTATTTGTGCATCCCCTCCCTTCCCCCCAAACTGGATGTGTTTGATAGCCTTGGAATTTTAAATTTGAGGTTGCATTAAAAGAAGTGTTTTGGAAGATCTTTGAAGCATGAATTTCAAATTGATGCTACCTGTCAAAAACCATGGATTTAAGACCGGATGGAGGGGGATGTCAAATCTTAAATTCATGGACTTGAGATCCTAAGGATCCTAGATTACCACAAATCTCAAATATGTGGTGAAACAAACACAACCTTAATGTTCTTTGGGGGAGGTTGAGTTGCATCTCAACACGAAAGCGAAAGATTGAAAGTGGTTTGGTAAGTACATCAGAAGCTGTTGAGATGAGGATAACTGCCAAACTTGAAGTTACTTTGTAGTCATCTTATCTCACTAAACACAATCAACAGCAAGTTCCATGTGCTTATTTATTTTGTGAAATATTGGAATATGGGATAAACATTATCTCACCTTAACATAAGAAGTGAGTTTATTTGAATATCAAGTTCATTTAACAAATATCGAATTTAAACTAGTTCAGCAGCAGACTTGGCAATGGATATGTACTCTGCTTCTAAACTGGATCGGTTATAGTGTATTGTTTCTTGGAGCTCCAAGACATATATTGGGTCCAAGGTACACAACACGTGCCAATAGACTTTTGCTCAATCATTAAGACCATTTTTTCCATAAATGATTAATTTATGCATTTTCTTTTTTTATTTTTCTGTCAACCATCCATCATGATTGATCAAATGGTTTTTATAAGTAAGCAGGTGACTGTGGATAAAGCCCATATATATATATATGTGTTCAAATCTATTGAATGTTCAATGTTGACTGGTTGTAAAAAAATTAAAATTTGTCATTAAAAGAGTATTGACTATTTATGTTGCAGCAATAGTTTATGATGCTTTTAGCAAGTATTTATCAGACTTCCAGGTTTCCCATTTTACTCATCTAGTAACATTATCAAGCATATTTGAATTATATATATAGAAGAACGTTTAAAAGTATAAGTGGCTTTTTTCCATGGTAGCAGTGATTAGCAGGCGTTACCTGGCCACTAACAATATTTTATATTAACAAAGTCATGCATTGAGTGATTTTTAATCCACTCTGAAGACTGTAAAAGGTTCCATGTTTGGGTTGAGGTAGAACTTTAACAAAAATATACTCTTAAGACAAAAGTAGATGTTTCTCCTCCTCTTTTACTTCTGCGCTGTTCTTTATAATTTGGTGCTCCCTCTTCATATATTTTATAATATTCTTTTCATTTTATCTGTGAAAATTGGTTCGAATCAAGCTATTTGAATCGTACCACCTTATTCTCGGCCTGAATGATCAAATAACGATAGACAAAGTTCTATATTTTATAAATAATATTGCCCTGACACCTTTCCTAAAAAATAACATAGCATATATTAGGACGGTAATTTCAAATGAGCAGGAGGTCACTCCACAATCCAAGTGAAAGCCAAAGCTCCATCTTCGATGCCTGTGAGTGGGGCCAAATGTCCATCAACTACCATAGTGCTTCCACCCTGCTTGCAGTAGAGAAGTGTAGCACCCACAAGAATTAAATTGGAGACTCGTTGCTTGTGTCTTCTAACCCAACCAGCTATAGCCCTTATAGGGCTCTAATTTACTGAAGATTGATTTTGTCATTCTATAATAGAATGTTACTTAGGTTTTTCAGTCAGAGTGGTTAATTCTGTTTGAGTTTGACAAACAATTCCTTTACAGTAGTGGAGCCACGTTGCGGGCTTTGTGGCATTTGCTCGTACCTGTCCTTACTACTTCATTTTTTTTTTAAATATTTAGTGTCCCTTAAAGTTTGAAACCTAAACTAATAGTGTCCCTTTGCTAGAGAATTTGAGCTTTGCCAGTGCCCCCTAGGCTCCTTTTTGTCTTCATCTTCTCTCGCTAAAAACCATTTGGTGATTTTGGAAGGCTTTAAGCATAGACTCTCCATCCAACATGCACCTAAATTTTGTAATGCACTCCATATTTTGGTGATTCATAACCTTGCCTAGATTCTACAGCAATGAAGTTGAAGAATTATCATCTTCTAAGTTCAAAAGATATAGCTTTTCAGGACCTAACATATATTCTTTGTAGAATAATGTAATTGGGCTGCATGAACATCCATCAGCCACTGATTGTGACTTCAAATAGGTAATTTTTGACTCGAGGAGCCCCTGATTTTATTCATGAGATATCAAATAGGTAATCAAATATTTAATTGACAGTAATCAATCCACTGTCTACGTCACTAATTTCTAGATATCAACATGTAGGGATTTCTCCCCTCATGCATACACGAAACCAAATGTATATGCCCTAAACAGGATCATGCTCTTGCTAAATCATTGAATTAAACAAAAACCTTAAACTTAAAGCGGAAGCGTACCTGATTCCATCTGAAGAACTGGACGGTAGATCGCGGGGTAGGATCTTCCAAGGTCTTTGCGGCCGCATGTGAGGTCTCTCTCAGATGGGGAAGAGACAACCCTAGAAACCAACGTTTCAAGTAACCTTTGCACGACCCCGGGGACCACTACCATTTTATAATGAGGACAATTACGGATTCCACCCATCAAAGAGTCCGTAATTCCGTACTGGTATCTATACATTTCAAAATTACCCCATACCATCTAAAATGACGTAATATCCCAAAACGCAATCACTTAAGCGGATATTTACTTTAAGATAGCCATAATGTCTGAAATTCCTCATAGACATATGCCGGCCCACCAAATGATCTTACAATCTCCCACTTGGGCCAAATATGTCTTTATACATTCAAACATTACACAAAAACTTTAGGAGCTCATAATTGCTATCTTATTAAACGTCATTTTCACCAATCTCGTCCATGACCATATCAACACAGAACCAAAGCGGTTTTCGCTATAATAAAATTAGCTAAACCTTCAATGATCACAAATGTTAACATAATCAATGACATAGATCTGATATGGATGCATAGCATGAGAATTACACGTAATGTGATTACAACATGCCTATTCTCAACTGGTCCAACTTTAAAACCTTATGGAGATCAAAACATAACCGCATAAACACAGAATGGAACCAAAGAACTTTAAACTTTATTCTGCAGAAAAACTGAATATGTGTCCATACATAAGAGCAAACAAAATACAAACTCCCACTAAACCAGCACATCATCCAAGGATAACACCCCTATATGAACAACATGTTCGTGAAAGACCTTATGTGTTAAATCCTTGGTAAGCGGATCCGCAATAATGGAGTTTGTCCTAATATGCTCTAGACACCTGACCATTCTGTATCCTCTCTTTAACAGCCCAAAACTTAATATCGATGTGCCCCGACTTTGACAAACGGCTGTTATTAGAGTACATGATTGCTGAATTATTGTCACATAAAAAACTAAGTGGTCTTTCAATACCATTCACAATGCGCAGCCCCGTGACAAAATTTCGCAATCACAAAACCTGGTTGGATGCCTCGTAGCATGCTATGCTACTATTTTGGCATCTAACAAAGTCAGAATCTAAATACCCAATGATCTTCCACTGGTCTGACTCCCTGTATGTTAGCATAAAATCTTATGTTCTTTGTAAGTACCTCAAAACTGTTTTGGCTGCTTTCAAATGATCCATACCAGGATCATTTAAGTATCTGCCTAACAATACAACGATAAATGCAATATCCAGACGAGTACAAACCTGAGCATACATAAGGCTTCCCACAACAGACGAATAGGAAATCCTTTTCATTTCCTTAGATTCGATTTCACTTTTGGGGCACTGTTTGAGACTAAACTTGTCTCCTTTAGCAACTGGAGTATCTCCTGGCTCATAACTTTTCATGTCTTATCGCTGAAGCACCTTATCAATGTAGGCCTTTTGTGATGATTCAAGAATACCCCGAGAATGATCTCGAAACATTTGGATCCCTAATACAAAAGATGCACAACCAAGATCCTTCATGTCAAACTTTGTTGACAAAAAATTTCTTAGTTTCATGCAATATGCCCACATCATTACTTGCCAGCAATATATCAACGACATATAAAACCAGAAAGATAAATTTGCCCACACTGAACTTTTGGTATACACATTCATCAACCAAATTAGTTTCGACACCAAATGAAACTATAACTTGATGAAATTTGTAATACCACTGACTGAAAAGCTTACTTTAGCCCATAGATGGATTTCTTGAGTTCGCAGACCATTTTCTTTGCATCACATGAAACAAAGTTTTCTGGTTGCACCATATATATCGTTTCATCAATGTCACCATTTAGAAACGCTGTCTTAACATCCATCTGATGCAGCTCTAAGTCAAAATGAGCTACAAGTGCCATTATAGTCCTGAAAGAGTCTTTCGATGAAACTGGAGAGAAAGTCTCTGTATAATCAATGCCTTCCTTTTGAGTAAAGCCCTTTGCAACAAGACGTGTCTTATGCCTTTCGATGTTTCCTAACGAATCCCTCTTGGTTTTAAATATCCATTTACAACCAATGGGTTTCACATCTTCAGGCAAGGGAACAACTTCACATACGTCATTATCCATCATAGACTTTATTTCCTCATTCACGGCATCTATCCACTCAAGAGATTTAGAACTCTTTATTGCTTGCTGGAGGTTGATAGGATCATCCTCCATTAAGCCCATATCAACATAATGTTCTTGGAGATAGACAAAATCATTTGAAATTGTATTTCTCCTCCCTCTAGTGGATCTCCTCAGTGGCACTTCTACTTGATTTTCTTGAGGTTGTTGAGTTTGTTTTCCAGTATGGAGATCGACATCATTGCCTTCTTCTGAATAGAGTGGACTCAGGTCCCTCTTCGAAGGCAATGTTCATAACCTGATCACCTCCCCAAACTCGATATCCTCAAAGAAATGGACATTTCCCGTTTCAAAGAAAGACTTACTATATGGATTATAAAACTTATAACCCCTTAATGTTTGTTCATTTTCCCTTTGTGCATTCAATGCAAACGTTAAAGTCTGCAAAATCAGGGGACTCAAGAATTCCTTTCAACATAAGCATTTTATTCTCTTTTCAGAGATATATCCTAAGCGCTTATGTTACAACATAATAGAATTCTCATTAGCTAATTTTGCTTTAGTACCTCTAAACATAACGTGCAAGGTTTCATGATATGAAGCAACTGTATCAAACAAATAGAGGTTATCGCTACTAGACAAAGAACCAGTGAAATTCAAATTTGAATGCAGAAACAACTTAAATCTACTTCCTTCAAATGAACAATAATAACCAAATTTGTCCAACGAGGAAATAGAAACCAAATTCCGTCTAAAAAACGGTACCACATGAGTTTCTGTCAAATTCAAATAACAACCAGTCTTTAACAATAACCGAAAATTTGCTATGGCTTCAACTTTCGCCTTCTTGCCATTGCCCACATAGATGAATCTTTCAGCATCATTTGGCGTTTGACAATTTAGGCAGCCTTGCACAGACACTATGTGAGTAGTAACACCAAATCTACCCACGAAGTGTGTCTAGATACTGAAATTAAATTTAACCTCAGAACAAACCAAAGTGAGAAGTGTACTCTTCATTTCACGCCATGCGTGATACTCAGTACAATCNAAAAATTGCCATTCATTGAATCTAAAGCTTGATGCATAAACCAAATTACATACAAATTTGCCCTACATTAAATCCAAAACCAAATGATTCAATGATATGGGCCCAAAAGAGTCCAAAATTTTATAAACCGATATCATAATTGTGCTTAAGTGTGTCAAGAACCACTGAATCGGCCTTAAAATGGCCCGTATCGGTCTTAAACCACAACTAAAACACCCACATAGCCCTAAACGGGGCTGAACCGGTCTAAAAATTGGACAAACCTGTTAAAAATAGACCGTATCGATTCCAAAACCCACTGAACCGAATAAAAATTGGCTAAAATAGGTTCAAAAACTGAATGAACCGGTCTGAAAAGCCCTGAATCGGTTTGAAAACTAACTGAACCGGTCTGAAAATGGCCTGAATCGGTTCTAAAATGGTCCAAACCGGTCTCAAATGGGTTTGAACCGGTTCTAAACTTAATGAACCGGTCCCAAAATGATCCGAATCGGCCCCCAAAAGGTCCGAACCGATCCCCAAAAGGTCCGAACCGGTCTCAATCGGACCGAATCGGTTCTAAATCGTGTTGAACCGGTCTAAAACCAAATGAACCGGTCCAGAGATGCTCTGAATCGGTTTTAAAAGGTCCGAACCGGTTTCAAAAGGGTCTGAACCGGTTCTGAATCGAACCGAATCGGTTCTGAACTTAATGAACCAGTTTAAATAACTTAAACGAAATGGATACGGGTCGGGTCCAACGAGACCCGACCCGGTCCGATATCAAAAAACAGTCGCGCGGGCGGTAAATTTTTTTTTTTTTTTTTAATAATCCTTATGGATCCGGGTCGGATCTGTCCTGACCCGACCCGGGTCCGACCCGCTGCCTACCGCGGGGGGTTTCGCCCGCCGCTGCTCCACCGTTGGCCTGCCGAACAGCAGGCGAATGGTGGAACTCCACCGGCAGGCCTCCGAGGGCGTTGGGTCAGCGCCGGCGGGTGCCGCCAGGGCCGCCGGACGTCGGCGGCGGCGATGGCGGCCCGATGCCCGCCGGAAATCGGCAGATTCCACCGTTTTTTCTCTGTTTTGAAGATCTGCCCCTTTCTTGACGATGGGCGGTAGAAAACAACGACGAAGAAGCCGCCGGCAGCCAGCCAATGGCGTGGCTGGCCGCCGGCGGGTCACGCAAGGACGGAGGGGCTCGGCCATCGCCTAAGGGCCGGCCGATTCCTGCCAAGATGGCCGAAAACCATCGCCCCTCTTTGCACCTCCGTCGCCCTTCCCTGCCGCTTCTGTTCCTTCCCCTTTTCTTGAATGGGCGGCTGCTGCAGCGGCATGGAACACCACCGGCAGGCCACCCAACGGCGTGGGTGGCTGCCGGCGGGTTGCTCCAGGACGGGTGGAGGTCGGCCGACGCCTAACGCCCGCCTAAGCGACGGATTTCGGCCGTCCACCTCGCTGCCGTCAATTTCCCTTTTCCCCTTCTCTTACGGTTGCAACCGAGGCGCAGAGGGCACCGTAGGCCACCCACAACGTGGGCGGTCGCCATTGGGGTTGCCTCACGACGGCCGGAGGCCTGCCGTCAACTGCCGGCGACTGACGTCCACCCGATCCGGCCGTCCCCTTGCCCTTACCTCGTCCGGAAGTGGCGGCAATGGGAGCCCGACGGCTTCCATTGCTCGTTCACATCCTTTTTTTTTTTTTTTTGAAAACAAAAATTGCAGCCGAAGAATCCAAATGGGGAACATCCGAATGGGAAGAACGACGCACACAAACATCGAAAACTCAACGATTCAACAATAAGCATGGGCTCTGATACCAATTGTTGGGATTTCTCCCCTCATGCATATACGAAACCAAATGTATATGCCCTAAACAGGATCATGCTCTTGCTAAATCATTGAATTAAACAAAAACCTTAAACTTAAAGCAGAAGCATACCTGATTCCATCTGAAGAACTGGACGGTAGATCGCGGGGTAGGATCTTCCAAGGTCTTTGCGGCCGCACGTGAGGTCTCTCTCAGATGGGGAAGAGACAACCCTAGAAACCAACGTTTCAAGCAACCTTTGCACGACCCCGGGGACCACTACCATTTTATAATGAGGACAATTACGGATTCCACCCATCAAAGACTCCGTAATTCCGTACTGGTATCTATACATTTCAAAATTACCCCATACCATCTAAAATGACGTAATATCCCAAAACGCAATCACTTAAGCGGATATTTACTTTAAGATAGCCATAATGTCTGAAATCCCTAATAGACATATGACGGCCCACCAAATGATCTTACACAACATTGGAAGTTTTTGCCAGGGGCCTTATAGTTTCTGGTGACATTGACTAGTGATATAACACGTTCTTGCATCGTTTACTGGGGACTGCATACAGCTTTTGGTGTTTCTGCGCGCTTCTCCGCAATCCAAACAATGTTAAGCAATAACATTTGAATATTCTTGTGTTGAGGACTTCCAATCACAAATTGATCGGCAAGATCAACATAGACATCTTAACCTATTCCTTAGGTAACCACAATAAGCGGCGAGTATGTTGTAAGAAAGGCAATAGTGGAGCTACGTGTTGGTTGGTGTGCCCCGTTGCCGATGCCAATCAATTAAAATTTATATTATGCCGAAGCTGGACCCAGTTTCAGTCACCAAAAAGAATTCTGGCTATGCCACTAAAGAAGCGGTTGAGATCACAAGTTGAAGGGTTAGCGTGAGCTTATTGGTGGGCCATCCCAGTTCTTTCGATGGGATCTTCATATGATCTCATCTGTTAAGGTACAAGGTTGATTGGAAACTGAAAGGATGTCATTGTCATTTGAAAACCTTCAAGGGTAAGATGGGAGATTGACATTGGATTGCCAGGTCATTGAATATTCAAGGGATTCAAATAAAGTTCTGCCTATTTTTTCTGCTTGAACTGGTCCTTACATCCAATTAAGACGAACTGATACAATTCAGTTTCTGGTAACTATATCTTACTTGTGTTCTCTCTCTCTCTCTCTCTCTCTCTCTCTCTCTATATATATATATATATATATATATATATATATATATATATATATATATATATATATACATGGTTGGGTGGGTTTTTTTATAGAAACCATCGCAAAAGGTGCCTTTGCAAGGGCCAGTTGCTTGATCACGGTTTTCAAGTATGAAACACACCTTTTATGGCAGTTTTCAATGACACAAATAACAAGATAGCTATCCATGTTACAGCCATTTCTAGAAAACTACTACTCTTCCCCCCAGAAGTGGATAAACTCATCTCTTTCCCCAACAACCACAGAATACTATTTAAAATAAGTATAAAAACACACACACACACACTCTCTCTCTCCCTCTACATGCAAGAGAACTCAAAAGGCAAGGAGCTGTTACTTTGCTTCTTTCTTCCACCACATTTTCATTTTCACTGCTGGGCAAGTCAAAAAAGAGAAGAACCACCCTGTTGAATAGAAACAATTAGTTTACATGATATGGCAGTTTAATCATCGTTGGTATTAAAGTTGCAGACTTAGTGGCAGAGACGCAGACTTGGTGGTGGATAAAAGGCTCGAATCAAATACTTAAGCGAAGTTGGAGGATTGTGTTTCCCATGGCACTGTGGTGGCTTTGGAAGAACAGGAATTATGAATACCACGACAATAAAAAAATCCAAATATGTTACATCATAAGCAATTGGCCGTCTTTTTTATATGATTCACCAAGTGCTAGATATGAATCTTCAAGTAGAAGAACAAGTTTCCACAACTTTTCATCCTTTTTTATGTAGGAAGTCTCTCATGTATATCACCGACTTCAACACAAATCAACATCACCACAAAAGCATATAGAAAACTGATATGCTAATGAAACCACATCTAAAGAGGCACTATTCAGAGTACCTACACCACGGTCCTCATGAATCTTTGTGGTCATTGACTGTCTCTAGCTATTTGCCGGAAGGAATTCCCATCTTTCGGTTGTCTCTCTCTATCTCTCTCTCTCTCTAGACATGCATAAGAACTCAAAAGGGATGGAGCTGTCACTCTATTTCTTTCTTCCACCACACTTTCACTTTTAGTGGTGGAGAAGTCATAAAAGAGGGGAACCACCCTGTCCAATAGAAACAATTAATTTACATGATAGGAGTTTTCTCAATCTTTTTTTGTTATAAAAGAGATAGCAATGTCATTGAAAATTATATATATACATATACATATATCTATATATATATATATATATATATAATATATATATATATATATATATATATATATATGTGTGTGTGTGTGTGTGTGTAACTAATAATAAATAATGAAAGGACATGTCACTTTTTTCTCCATATTTTTCTCCTAATTATCCATCAAGTTAGATTAGACAACTGTGATTAGATGGCTGAATACCTCTGAAAAAACATATCACTATTCAATTTTACATATGCACATACACACACACAGAACTTGAGTTACCTCTTACATTTGTGTTAAAAAGTGTTTTGAACAAAATGTGATTCTCTTAATGTGTTCATTATAAACACTAATTTATTCTAAATAATGCTTAAGTTCAAATTACTTTTATAAAGAAAGTGATTTTTTCTACCATTAAAATTTTGATGTTATAAGAGCCATTCATTTTTTAATTATTACAAAATATAAATAAAATAAAAAATAACAAACTTAATATATGTTTATCACCAAATACATTTTAAGATAGTGCTAAATTACAAAAAAAAAGAACTTTAATAGGCCTGGCTTCTATCCCTTCATAAGTGGCATGTTCTTTATCAACTGATATATATATATATATATATATATATATATATATATATATATATATATATATATATATATATATATATATATATGTGTGTGTGTGTGCACATGCACACACAGTGAAGAGAGAGATAGAAAGAGAGAGAGTGTGTGTGTAATGGACGCCATAGTACAACCTAAAAAAAGGACGAAACAAAATAGAGAATAGGCAGTAGAGAAGAAGCGAGGAACCAATCAAAAGAAAATAGGGATATGTTAACACCCCAAATTTTTCCACATCAAAATTGAAGCAATGTGAAAATTTCACAAAAGAATTGTGAAAATTTGCAATTTCAAAGCCAATTTCGAATCTAAAGAACAATTTAGATTCAAATCATGAATTTGACTCGTGATACTAATCCCAGTGCAGGATTACGAGTCCAAACGATTACAAATGTCATTTGACATCCAAATCCAATTACAAATGTAATTTGAAATCCAAATTCGATTAGAAATGTCATTTGACATCCAAATCCAATTACAAATGTAATTTGAAATCCAAATTCGATTACAAATGTCATTTGACATCCAAATCCAATTACAAATGTAATTTGAAATCCAAATACGATTACAAATGTCATTTGACATCCAAATCCAATTACAAATGTAATTTGAAATCCAAATTCGATTACAAATGTCATTTGAAACCCAAATCCAATTGAAAAATTCAAATTTTGACTTGGATCCAAGAATTGGATCTAATTTNCCAAACCTAACCCAGCTCACCTAGCTCGTGTAATTGAGATAAGGATGAGTAAATAGAGTCATTAAAACTCATTTAACTCATTTTTCATCTCCCTAAGCCTTTGTTAATCTTCCAAGGCAAATTTAAGGAGGTGGTTGAACCCACCTCCTCCTCTATATAAACCTCACCTTGGCCACCAAGGGGAGGACGAATTTTGGAGTATTCTATCAAATTGTTGCAGCCAAGGAGCTAGGAGGGAGAAGCCAAGGAAGAGATGAGAGATTCGTCCAAGCCCTATTCCCCCTTTCTTCCATTTTCTTCCTCATTTTCTTCTATTCTCCCCATCGATTTTGCTAAGTTAGGGTGCTTAAGTGAACCCTTACTTAGGATTTTCATGGTGAGAAGTCATCTTTCCTATTACAAATTCCAGCAAGCAAGCTATTCTATTTCTAGCTTTGCTGAGCTCGAATCCAAGCTTGGATTCTTGCTTAGGATTGCTCGATCTAGAAATCAAGTGAAGACGAAGGACAAGCATCAAGACCGACCGCAAGTTTCATGTCAAGTCTCAAGCTTATGGACTACATCTCTAATTTATGTGCTTAATCATATAATAAGCACATATATAGAAAGTCCTACATTTTAATCAATCTTCATGCATAGATTGTATGGCGTGCAATATGGACTTTGAGAGATTATGAGAGAGTGAAGAATGTATGTTTTATATGAATGGACTTTGAGAGATTATGAGAGAGTGAAGAATGCATGTTTTATATGAATGAACTTTGAGGGATTATGAGAGAGAGAAGAATGAATGTTTCATATAGTTTCCCTTCTCGTTTCATGCATTCACTTTCACTCAAAATCAATAGCACCACATGCACATTCTCAAGAAATTAAGTGATTCAAATTTGAGTTGCAAAAAGTGACCAAGTCATATTGCAACGAGAATTTGCAAACTTCACTTAATTTCAAAAGAAAATACAAGCATTCGTAATCTTTTGGTCAAAGTGCATTTGGAAAACAACATGTTTTCGAACAATTTGGAATCTATGTTCTATGATTTGACAAAAGAAGCATTCAAAAATCAATTTCCTTTGCTAAGGAAACTTAGCTATCTTCCAAAGTTGATCATAATTTCAACTCATGAATCATGTAGAGTTCACAACAAAGAACTCAATTTCAATCTTCAAAATCCTCAAGATTATGTATTTCAAATCGAATGGCACAAAAACAAAGGTTTTGAACCAATTTGAAAATCCTCCAATCTTCAAAATGAGTTTCAATCACTTATTCGAAATGAATTTTGGTTCTTGATCCCAAAACCTCAATGCACAAGCATATAGGATTTGCATCAATAACTTATACATGATCCAAATGATCCTTAGTTCTTGGTCTAATTACCCCTATTAAAGGCGGCAGGAACGGTTGGACCCCGTACCGACGGGCGGATCCCTTTCTCTTGAAAATTTTCTCAAAACCCCAATTTTAAAAGAATTTTGCTGACTCGCATTTCGACCTCCTTGAAAAGGGGTGGGGTGCGAACAGATGGCACACCCGGTGGGACCCGTCATTGTTTGTCTAAGGACTTATTTGGATCATGTATGAGTTATTTTCACCAATGTCGGACATCAATTGCACAAAAATTTTTCGCAAAAATGCATACCGACATCATGTAGTGTACATTGAGGAGATTTCATGAACCTATTTCATTTCAATTTATTCTACCCCTCCTCAATTTAGGGATTCTATGCAGCCCATGTATGCTCTCAAAATTTGAAATCTATCTCTTAGGAATGTATGCAATAGAGCCTTCTATTTTGCATCTTCTCATGAATTTTGAAAAACAAATCCTTATCTATATCATATCCCGGTCATCATGTTGCCGGGCTATTTCTAGGACATTAGTCCAAGATATAACCTTACAACTGGACCATTGGACTGAAAAGTCCACCCATTAGTACCGAAACAGACAATAGTCCCGGTGATGGGTGAACAAGGAGAATTGGAGAGCCCAAACCTAGAAAACCCTTGGAGGAGTCTATGCCAGTACCATAAATTTGGTATATAGGCATACCTTAAATTTTGAACTAATCAAGTACAATTTACCCATTTATTCTCCATAGGTTCCAAGACCAATTTTCAAAACAATGCATATAGGCAAGAGTCCTAGGGAATGCATTATCAATTTTTTTGTTAATTGCTTATTTGGATGCATATGATGTTTTACTTTGCCTCTAAGTCCATGTCCATCCAAACCCGATGTCAAAACTCTTCTCGAGTCTCTATTGGGTCAATTCATGTCAAAGTCGAATACCTTCTCTTGTCTAGATGGACTCAGAAAGCATTTTCCCATATGATCACATCCTATTCGGGTCGTGTCAAGGTCGATCTGGACTTCGCATCATCCCAAGTGGAGTCCACCTACCTCAATGGTATCTTTCATGGTACCCAACTTTTCGGTGTATGTTTCCGGACCACTTAGAAGAATGCGGTCTCGAAGAAGCAATCAGCCTTGTCATGCAACCTATCAATGGCAGTTTAGTCCATGCAGTTGCCGAAAGATGGAACCCAAGGACCAACACATTTTGGTTTCCATGGGGTGAAATGACAATCACTCTTGATGAGTTCTCCAACATTATGGGTTTACCAGAACCAAAAGGTGACCCAAGAGGACCAATTGAAGACCAGTTCCTTGTAAACCAAGGTCAAGTCAAAACTCTAGAAGTGATTCGTAAACTCATAGGGAAACGAAGTTGGCCTTTCCTAGAGAAAGATGGACATCAATATCTTCAACTACAAGAACTTGGTGAAACATATTCTCAATTTGTCAACCCTGCGTCACTATCTAGAAGTGTTGCAGACAAGTACAAAAACTCTATGGTGACTTGTACCGCGGGTCTTATTTTCTTCAACAATGAAGAACACATAATGGATTTCCGCACAGCTCGCCTCTTCAGGAAATGGGGGCATGTCAAAGTCCGTCACATTTCCGTAGCAATGGCAGCCTTGGCATTCCTTTATAGAGGGTTGACCAAATTTTCAATTGAAGATGCAGACTCGATAGAAGGATGTGTCTTCGCACTGCAAGCTTGGTTCTACAAACACGTGGGGCCACAATCATGTCATTTTCAAAACACAGACGGTCAGTTATCCAGTATGGAGCACTACCGCAGAAAGATGGAGGAAGTTGATGACTCTACCATCATTTGGGACTTCTTTGATCGAGAAGTCATCAAGTCAAGATATACCTACAACCCAGTCAGAGGAAGTCTTCTATTGGGGCCATTCTTCATAGTTGAATACCATCCAGAGCGTTGCCTCATACAATTATCACTGCATCAAAGGAAAGCATATCCAATTGAGTCAGAAGGAGCCATCGTAGAGTGTGAACTAGATACCGAAGAGTAGTCTGGGATATACACCTATACCCAACAACGTTGGGAATCATTTGCTCATTTGTATCTTTTCCTTGGTCCATGAATGGGTCCTGAATATGTAAAATGGTGGGATGAAGTCCACCCATCTATCCTTCTGTCCTAGATTGTCATGTCTAGTTCATTGTTGTTAAGCCAAAATTTGTCAAGTTGTGTTGAACTTTGTCAAGTTTTGTCATTCTCATCTTTTTTTCAACATGCAATCAAAATTTGTCATCTCTCATCAATTCACATCCTAACATTTTCAATTTTTCTTCTTGCAAGGTGAACATCTGTTTCATGGTCGAAACCAGAAGCCAACACAGGAGAATGATTGAAATGGAGCTAGAGCAAACTTTTATGGGAGACAAGGAAGAAGAATCATCCTCAGAAACCCCTCCCAGGATAGAAACAAATGACCCAGCGTTTGAAGAATACAAAAGATTTCGGAAATACATGATCATGTTCAACGAAGAACAAGCCCAGGCAGAAAAGGCCAAAAAGAAAGGAAAGAAAACAAAGAAATACTCATCAAGCAGTTCTGACTCTTCTGAATACACTACTACAGAATCCAGTAGTGAAGAAGAACCAAAGACTCCCAAGAAAAAGAAGAAGGGAGAATCATGGAGAACCAAAATTCAGGAAGTTGAAAAGAAGTTGAATGCAGTTCAACTCAAGGGCAAGAATAAAAGAAATTTCACATGCGAAGATTTCTACGAAAGCTTCGAAAATGACAAGCATATAAAGAACTTGCCTAAAAAATTTATCAAATTCGAGGGTCATGGAGACCCAAAGGCACATTTGCCCATGTTCTTTGCTGAGTGCTACAAATTTCGTCACAATCACAGGGCTCTCTTTCGATGTTTCCCCAAAAGCCTAGAAGGAATTGCAGCACAATGGTATCGGGAACACATCAACCCAGTCGAATTGAAGAATTTTGACAAGTTAATCAACCTTTTCATTGAAAGGTTCATTCAAAACGTTGAAACTGCACCAATGATCACCACACTTTGTTATCTGAAATAGAGGCCAGGTGAAAAGGTGAGAGATTTTATTCAAAGATGGAGGTCTTCTTGCAACAAGATGAGGGACCCAATCTCTCAATCACATGCATTGGGACTAATTGTGAACAATTTGACACAACCATTGAGGAGCCTCATTTCCAATGCTCAGATCAAGTCTTTCATCGATCTCACCGAGAGGGCAGAATGCATTGAAGCAGGAATTGAAAATGGAGCTTTTGATGCTATCATCCCGGTAAAGGTTATGGAAGATACAAAGAAGAATAGCAGGAGTCAAAATGCTCCGGCCAACATCGTAGCCAATGCCGCCATCTTCAAGAAAGAGAAGTCAGAATATCCCAAGAATAAAGGGGTAATGGACAGAGCTAGTGGAAGTAGCAGTGACACTAAAAATAAACATCCTGGATGGGGGTACGATAGGAAATTCACCCCATTACAACAGAGTTATGAAGAGGTCATACACATGTTAATCGAAAGAGGTACTCTGTTTCTTCCGAAAGTCTCCAACCCCCCATCGATGATGGGGAAAAACAAAGAGCAGTTTTGCAAGTTTCATCGTGCTCCAGGACACGATACAGAAGACTGCCTCGTACTTAAAAATATTGTGCAAGATGCAGTTGACAAAGAAATCATCAAAGAGGTCAGTGAACAACCAGACATTCTCAGGAACCCTTTTCCTAAACATGGGAAAGGAACAGTTTCGATGGTCAGATTTTCAACAAGTCACCCAATTATGGTGACAAACAAAAGGGATACAACATCCCTAGATTTCTTTGGATTATTTCTCAAACATGATAAAAGATCCATCAATGCACAAACCGAATTGGTTAAACAAGATAGTCTGATAGAAATTGATCAGAAGTCGCAAGTATGGGACCCTGAACCCTTGGGATCCATCTTCAAGGAATTAGACCCTTTACCTGAAGTCAAGAAGGGAGGATTTGTCCCCAACAGGGGGAACGAATGAGCTTTTGAACTATGTGAAATTGGTCCAATCACATTCTCTGATAAAGATCTACCGATTGGAGGTGCATCACATAATGATGCCTTACACATAGTAGTAGAAACGAGGGGCACTAGAGTCTCACACGTTTTAATTGATGGTGGAGCAAGCCTGAACATCTGTCCACAACAAACAGCTCATGAGTTAGGCATAAGATAGGCCGACTATTCCGCGTCGCCAATTTTCATCCATGGATACGATGGAACAGGACAACCATACCTCGGATGTATATGTCTAGATCTGAATATCTCTGAGACATATCATCGGGTTTTATTCCATGTGGTCGACATAGAGCCCTCATTCAACCTGTTGCTTGGCAGGCCGTGGATCCATGCTACCAATGCAGTTCCCTCCACCTTACATCAATGTGTCAAATGGACTCACAACAGGAGTACTGTGACCATCTACGCAGAGGACAGGCAGAGTCGTCTCGTGCACCCGATGATTCTGGTACCAACATATACAATCGAGGTACCCAGTATTCGAGTATGCAAAGATGAAGAAATATCTCAAAGTCTTAGCAGGTTGGTCATTCACAAATCAAAGAAACAAATGTGGGTGAAAAAGGGTACCAAACCTGAAGCAAGTTACAAAAGCCATCCGTTATTCAAGAAATTCTGTCAGAATGAGAAAGGATTGGATTTACTCATTCGTCATGGATACCAACCATTTATGGGCCTTGGCAAATATGAAAATGGAATCTTGGAATCAATTACCTTGACAGGACAACGAGGCACTCAAGCCTTGGGATGCCAAAGTTATGAAAAAGTGGATGTCGAGGAAGAATTCAAGCCAGTGCCTTTTGTCAAGAGCAATACCATAGGCGGATGTTCACCATCAATGTGAATCAACAAATCCTCTATCATTTTGTCATCCAGTTATCATTTTGTTGTCATTGTACTCCAATATACCAAGTGTCTTCATTTTGTAATATCTTCAAAGATGCAATGACATGCACAATTTACTTTCATGAACAATGTCTCAAATTTCATCTAATTTCTTTATAATCCTTAGGATGGCATCTAAGGATCAAACATCAAAAGCTTTTAAGGAGATAAAATCCAGAACTCGATGAGGCAGAATGTCCAGAGTTCATCCAAATAAGAAAGCAAGATCAACTGTCACCTTTAATTAATGATTTGATTGAGGAAATTAATATTGGCACAGAAGAGAGTCCAAAGATTTTGCAAATTGAAACAAGTCTCTCAGCAGAAGAAAGAAAAGAGTTGATAGACTTCCTCAAAGAGCATCAAGAAGCCTTTGCATGGACTTATGAGGACATGCGAGGACTTGATACAAAATTAGTCGAGCATCGACTACCATTGAAACCAGAATGCAAGCCAATTAAACAAAAGTTGAGGAAACTAGACCCTCGTCTTGAGGGGCAAGTTAAGGAAGGCCTAGAAGACCTACTAAAGGCAGGGTTCATCCGAACAATCGACTATTCTGAATGGTTAGCAAACATTGTGGTAGTCCCAAAGAAAAATGGCAAAATTCAACTCTGCATCGATTTCAGAGATTTGAATAAGGCTACACCAAAGGATGACTACCCACTTCCAAACATTGACTTATTATTAGACAGTACTGCAGGCCATGCTATGTTCTCCTTTATGGATGGATATTCTGGCTATAACCAAATTAAGCTGGCTGCTCAAGATCAAACCAAAACATCATTTACAACCCCATGGGGGACCTTCTGCTATACAGTAATGTCGTTTGGCTTGAAGAACGCTGGAGCAACATATCAAAGAGCTATGGCAGCTATCTTTCATGATCAAATGCATCAAATCATGGATGCATATGCAGATGATCTACTAATTAAGTAAAAAACAAGGGAGAATCACATCAACATTCTTTATCAAGTTTTTGATGGACTCTTACAATACAAACTTAGATTGAATCCACAAAAATGTGTATTTGGTGTGGAATCCGGTAAGCTCCTGGGATTTATGGTCAGCAAAAAGGGAATCGAGATGGATCCTTCCAAAGCAAAGGCGATCATCGAAATGTCACCACCAACAAATCTTAAGGAGCTACGTAGCTTGCAAGGCAGAATTCAGTCAATCAGAAGGTTTATATCTAATCTTGCCATGAGATGTGAACCCTTCAACCATTTACTGCGGAAAGGAGTCAAATTTGA